>PVHP010026220.1:0-24822 GCA_004024765.1 Zapus hudsonius
AGGGAAGGGAAGGGAAGGGAAGGGAAGGGAAGAATGTGGCAGTGACAGGCTGGAAGTACAGAGAAGCGAAAGCTAAGAATATTCCAGTAATGTGGAGTGGAAGCAATGCAATTAAATGTGCAAAACCCATGTTGAAAGCAAGGTTTGTAGACGAGTTATACCTTGGGATCCTCTCAGTTTTAACTCAATTTGCATTGTTAATTCCATTGGAAGTAAGGCAGAGAGCTCAGAATACTGGGAAAAAAATGAGGTAAAGGCCAGTTGCAAATTTCTAAGAAGCCCTTATTACAGAATATAAAAGAAGTCTGATTATACTATTCAGTCTTAGGGTAAATTATGCTGTGATGTCAATAATAATCAAATTATGTACTATTTATTTCAAAGCAGAAAAAATTAGAGAAAAAACATAATATAGTGACCATCAAAGTACTTCCCAAATCCTCATAATTTGATTTGGAACAATAGAGAGGACATTAAGCAACCATGTAAACAAATTAATAGGCCATTTAAGGTCCATTCTTTGTAGAATGCAATGACTTAACATGAGAATCTTCAGGGAGTCTAGAATGTAATATAGAGGAGAAAGCAGACCTCTTAAGGGAATGTGAAGGCTCATGTCCTCATCTTCCTAAATACATTGAAGAGAGTGAAGACCCTGTCACACCATCCCCCATCCCCAGTGATCCTTGGCAGCTCCTCTGACAGTGGCCACAACACTATACCCTTTCATAGTTTATAGAGTTTATTCATTTACAACATTTGTCTACAGGGTGACATTTTTAAATGCATCACATTGTACTATTTCTTTGTCAAAGGGTTACAGGTCCTTCCTTCTGAAGACTTCACATTGTTTCCTATGAAAAATATGGATTAAAAAATAAATCTAGAGGAAAGAATCCCAGATAGAAAAGGAGACATAGTTAACAGGAATTTAATCTGTTTGCATAAAAGACTCTTAAAAGTTAAATTTAAATATGCTCATTGATGAAAATATCCATATGCCATGGTTTGATCCAGATATCCCCCACAAAGGAATGTCTTCTGAATGATCGATCCCCAGCTGATGGCAGGTTGGGTATTAGAACCTCTCTGGAACTGTGTTGTTGGGGGCAGGCTTATGGAGGTTATAGCCAGCTTCCCCTTGCCAGCATTTGGCACACCTTCCTGCCACTGTTTTCAGTGTTGTGGTGGAAGTGATGTCCACCCTCTGCTCATGCCATCGGTTTCACTGCCGTCATGGAGCTTCTCCTCGAGTCTATAAGCCAAAATAAACTCATTCCTCCCATCAAGCTGTTTTTGGTTGGGTTATTTTCAGCAGCAACAAGAAAGGTTAACTACAACACTGTATAAGAATCAGAACAAGGGCTGAAGAGATGGCTTAGCGATTAAGGCATTTGGCTGCAATGCAGAAGGACCAGACTTTGATTCCCCAGTGCCCATATACAGCCAGATGCACAAGAGGGCGCATCTGTCTGGAGTTCATTTGCAGTGGCTTGGAGGCCCTGGTGCTCCCATATTCTCTGTCTGTCTGTCTCTCTCTCTCTCTCTTTCTCTCTCTCTCTCTCTCATAAATAAAAAAGAATCAGAATGAGGGGCAATGAATAGAATGGAAGGAAGCCTAACCTCAAGAATGATTGCTCGGGCCTGCATCTCCCTGTCCCAGTTATTGATTCCTTCCCACACTGAGCTATTGATGAAAGAGACCCACACGTTCCCCAAAATGTGACAGACTTCTATCAGAGTGCTTGAATACTTGCCCAAGGCCTAAGGTAAGACCCTACTCCTGAAGAAATCAGAGTGTCATCAAACAACACCAAGAGATTCTGCTAGATCCAGAATGGTCACCAGCTCCCAGATGGTAGTGTGTATAGCACTGGAAGGTGTGGCATGTACTGCCAGGGGAAATTGGTCAATGATATTTGGAGAAACAAAGACCACTGATATAAAATATAGACAGTTGTCACAGGAATTCTGAACACACTGCTGTATGGAAAAGACCAGCTAGTCAAGAAATGCTCATCTGTGCAATAGTAGCGCTAAACCTAGGAAAGTAATCAACAGCTTACTGATTGGCTAAGAGGTCCAATTAGTGACAAAGAACCCTTAACTGGAACTGGGATCCATGGCAAAATCCTATGGGGACCAAGACCTCCGGCTTCTAGGGGAAATTCCCTACCAGAGCTACAGAGAGTCTATATCTATTAGAAGCTATCCAAAATAGCAATGTTGTCTCATGTAACCTATACTGACCTCACTCTCTGATGGAGATTCTATTTGTATTTTTCAGAAGGCAGTGAGAGAGCTGGGGACAACCCAATTCCACCAAGACATTGGATGAGGGCTGACATCTTGGCAGGAGACAAACCATTCCTCGCCTTCACACAGGACCCAAATGAAACCTACGAGAAAGTGAAGAGGCAAATAGGAGACCAATCACCACACCAAGTCTGATAACCCATGAAAGGTCAATGGAGACAGACACCAGCGATACCAAACACAATCCAGGGCAAAGGTCCAGAGATACTTATGATCTCAACAATAACGCAGACTTAAAACTCGCCCACCATGACTCAGGGAACTGGGCGGAAGATGGGGCAGAAAGAATGTATGAGCCATGGTGGGGGAGAATATCCAAAGATACTGACCCCCTCAGCAACAATGCACAGTGTGGAGGGGAGAGAAAAACTGGCTACTTCTGGTGCAATTCATATCCCCCTAACCTATGGACAGATCCAGTATGCTCACCAAGGAAGGACCCCAGTGGGTAGGGGTTAGAGAGGAGGGAAATGGAGGCACCTTCTCAAGATTTGCTCATACAATGTATATACTTACCCATAATAAAGATTTTAAATTTTAAAAAAAGAATGAGAAAGAAATCAAATGAAAATATGACCTTGAATCAAACCTAAAATGATAAATTCTAACACAATATACAGAAAACATTAGGGACACATTTGTTCAGAAATAAAAATAAGAGGGCTTTGGTGTGCTTCTTTTCAGTGTTGGTATCATTTTGCTTTCAAAACTCAATCAATCATTCCTAGCCAGAAACCCTAAAATGTAAAGATGGATTCAGAATCATCAAAGCAGATTTAGCTATGAATTGGTGCATTTACTCTCCTAGGTTACAATGCCATGTGTAGAGGAGGTCATTGGTCAGAAAGCAGTAAGAGTGTCTCTACCACTGACGATGACCACAGCCAGCACATCATCTGAGTTTGCTAAGAAAAGAAACTAAAATGTTCCCATTTACTTTCTGGCAGGGCATGTGACTAGGGCCAGAAGATTGGAGGAAAAAATAAGCTTAAGAAAAAGCCTCCTGAACATTCATAATCAGCTGGATGTCATTTAAAACAATGACCCGATGGACTTATAAAATAATGATTGAAAATGCAGTAATTGACAAGAAGATAAGAATGTTTTTTAATGTTTTATTTTCGTGGCTGATAAAATATTAGTTCAAATCAGTGAAAAACAGTATCAACTTTTCAATTAAAAATAAGCATAGCCTTTGGTCTAATAATTTTATTTCTTGGAACTGATTGTAACAGGATGGACTATAGACAGGTGAGATAATTGATATATGCAGACAAACAGTGTATTTGAATTTGCATATAATATGTGAGTAAATGGGTGCTAGGTAAATAAATGGTAAATATAAACTATATACACAATGATATATTTTAGAGACAGTTATTGTAACATGTTTGCAGTTGAAAAAATATAAAAACTCAAATATGTGCAGACATAATGACAAGTTCTAATAAAAAATTATGGTATGGATATAACACAAGACCTTATCTATAAGATGCTTTTCTTTCTGTCTTTACTTTGTCAGAAAGAATGTTGGCCAGAACTAGTGAGGAATCATAACACACATATATTTTCACAAAATAATTGTGAATTATGCTTTTGAAATGGCCCTGAAGTCAGTTATTTTACATTTACTTATTTATTTATTTAATAACTTACTTACTTTCTTAATTTTATGTTTCTGAGGCTCAAACCTAGAGCCTTGCACAAGCAAGAAATTGGTTGTGAGACTCAGATCTATCCTTGACCTTCACATTCAGCCCAAGCTATTTATCTTAAATATAATAAAGTTTAGATTGGAAGAGAGTTATGATGCAGCATAAATTCAAAACCTTTTCCTGATAGTCATGTACTTGTAAAGCCAACCTAAACAGCCATTATAATTGATTCCTTCAATATAAATAAAAGAAAAAAATGTTAAATGTTTGTCCTTTTGGAATAAACCTTTCTTCTGCCTAAATTCTTATCTTCCAAACTAATTATGGAAAATCTGAAGCACTCTGGATCATTGTTGTAATGTGGGACTGAACTCTGAAAGCACCAAAGGAATCACAGAAGAGAATTATCTTGCAGTTTAGCAATTGCCTGAAGTTAAACTTGATGAACTGAAAAGGAGGGTTTCTACCACATTAGGACAAGCAGCAGGAACCGGCACTCCCTTCCTATCTGGGTGGTCTGTGCTGACCAGATACTGAACAATTCATCTGGACTTAGAAACATCAACACCAACATGGACAGAGACCTGATAAGCATTTTCCTGATTACTGTTCCTTCTCAATTTTGAAAGCCAATAAAACAGGCTGAGAGTGTCTCAAAAATGTGCATGTGCATGAAAGCCCCCTGGGGAGAAATAGAATACATGTTTATCTATTAGATTATCGCTTCACATCTCCCAGTGCACTGTTCAAATTTGGCTTCAAGGAATAGAAACATGAACACAAAAACAACAAACACAGAGACGCTTTTTCTATTCCACCAAAACTGCTTAGAGGTAGTGGCAAACTAACTGGAACCTAATACCAATGGTCAAAGGCAGGTGCAACCAGGCTGCTATTTACCCAATGAAAAAGACTTAGCCCTAACATCCCCCAGCGATGTCACAAATGTGATAACTGCTGATAAACTATGAGCTACAGTATTGAGGCGATTGTAAGCAAACCCAAAGTTTAATAAAAACCACTTGCTTAAGGAGATCTTGGAAACTCAAACAAATTAAGAGATGCCATGTAAGTATTCACTGAACATAGGCAATGATGTGTAATGTGAGTCTCCATGGCACTGTTCATTGCATAATAATTGTTATGAGTCTACTAAGTGCCAGGCACCACTGTGGGCTTTGAGGACCTGGCAGGAAAGAAAGGAAGATGCAAAACTAACTGTAATGGAGCATGCATTCTAGTAAAGGGAAGAGACAATAAATAAGTAAGAAATGCAATTTGCTGGCTGGCGAAAATGCCATTAAGAAACACAAAGTGAAGCACTGTGAAAGCTTGGAAGATGAGAGGTCTGCCTGAAGCACTGGGAAGAAGTGTGATGAGTGAGCACCAGGCAGAGGGAATGTGGGCAGCCACTCAGGAAGGTGGGGTCATGATTTACTTATTAGAGACTTCCACAACCAATCTAATGTGTAGAAGAGAATTCTGCCTAAGAATGATGGAAGGAACACCATTTCCAGCAGCTCCTTTGATATAATGCTTCAGTTGGAATAGCCATGGAAAATGACAAGCTATACTTTTTTTCAGAGAAGCCCTGTGTTGTAGTCAACTTTCTCTGTTGCTGCGCAGAAAGAACCCCGGCAAAGCGGCTTGTGGAGGAATGGGTTTATTTGGCTTATGAACTCGAGGGGAGACTCCATCATGGCAGGGAAAACGATGGCATGAGCAGAGGGGTGGACATCACCTCCACCACAGCACTGCAAACAGCGGCAGGAAGGTGTGCCAAACACTGGCAAGGGGAAGCTGGCTTATAACCCCTATAAGCCTGCCCCCAACAACATAGCTCTAGCGAGGTTGTAAAACCCAAACTGCCATCAGCTGAGGATCTATCAATCAAAACACATTCATTTGTTTGTGGGGGACACCTGAATCAAACCATGACACACTGTTACACAAAGGAATACGTAGGGGAACTGAGAAAGGGATGGCTCAAGGTCAGAGGTTGAGCCTCCATGCCCTTTGGTTTCTTCTTTTACAGGAGAAAAGAATACCACCCCTCCCCCTCTGCAATAAAATTGTCAACAAAAGCAAATGAAATTATGTGCGAACATTTACTCTGATGACTAAATATTGCTATTATTGATATACTCTGTGAAACAGAGACATTCTTGTATATGAGAGAAATATTAATATTATACCATTGAGTTTGAGTTTAGCTTCAGGCTGAAAATTACACTGGAGTATCACTTGGGCAGCCCTGTGATCAGTATGATAGCGATAGCTGGGAAGCTGCAGCATTCGTTCAAGAAATGAGACCCAACCAAGGTAGGGGTGGCCAGTAAAAGGAGCCTGAGAAGAAGGCTCCTTCTAAGTTAATGGATTTGAAGTGGTGGCATGTGGTGGCTATTTTTCTTTCTTTTTAGGAGACAGTGCTTCACTATGTAGACTGGCCTAGAATTTGTGATCCTCTTGCTATAGCTTTACAAGTACTAGGATTACAGTCATGTGATATTCTCTCACCCCACGGCTGTCTTAATGTGCTATTCACTTGGACAGAGCTATAGCAGGTAGAAAGAAGCTGGGGTGGCATTTCTGAAGGCAGGAAGTCACGTTAGAGCAATAATTTACTCCCATGTTTTTGAAGTGTAAAAGTTTCAAAACATAAAATAATCTAAGAGAAGAAAGAGATCAATTAGCCAAGAGTATAATTAGCTGTACTCCAAATTAAATGGTTATAAAGTGGAATCTATCAAGAGAGACTTAAGCTCTAGAGATTTATGTGGCTGGGAAAATCTGCCAAAGAACCCTCAGTATATCACCCAGTTTTCTTCCACTGACTGGACAATAAAACACATGCTTAGATAGCCAGGAAGAATCCAGGCTGAATTTAAAACACACTTGGAGATGGAGTTCAACTTGCAAGTTGTGAGAAGCTGGTATAAATCAGTCAAGGTCTTGCTGTGGGAGAAATCCTGACAAGATGCCCAGAAATGAATTACTTCATGTGTTTTCAGCTGAAGTAATTCCGATAATCAAATTAAGTGGTGACCATGTATTATGGTTCTGAGAAGGGGGAAAGACCGCCACAGAAATGCTTGGCACACTGGCTCATTTCTATCATTAGGAACTTAGATTCTTGTTCCATTGTGATTTGCAATGTTTGAGTGCTTAGTAAGGATTGAACCCAGGACTTCACATGTGCCATGTACTACATTCCCAGCACAATGCCTCGTACTTTTGGTGTATTCACATGTCATCAATAGGAATAACATTCACATAAGCACACCCAGCCACAGGAGAGTCTAGAAAATATAGCATCTGATTGGTCCCAATGTCTGAAGAAGAAACAAAATATATATTTGGGGGCTGGGTAGATTGCTCAGGAGTTAAAGTGCTTGCCTGCAAAAAGAGAGGACACAGGTTCAATTCCCCAGTACCCATGTAGAGCCAGAGGTACAAGGTAGTGCATGTGTTCGCAGTTCATTTGCAGTGTCTAGAGGCCCTGGCCTGCCCTTTCTTTCTCTATCTGCTTCTCGCTCTCACTCTCTCTCAAATAATAAATTAAATAACTAAATAAATAAATAAAATTTTAATAACTCTATATATCCATATATATTCAAAATCTGGAATAAAAAAGTAGTGGAGATGGAAAGATTGTAAGAGCCAAAGGAAGGGTAGGACTGCTTACAACCTAAGCTTCCAGACACAAAATGGCCTTGATCTTCATGAATTCGCAATGCCTGATAATATCTACACATAATGGGAGGAAAAAATGATGACAATTAAACAAAACAGACACTAATTGGGAGGGACAGAGATATGGGGGAGGGTGTGGAGGGAATCAAAATGTCATATGATCTATGATTATGGATGCTATCAGTAAAAAGTTAAAAAGAAAGTAGTGGATAGAGAGCAACATGATCTAGCAGCTACTGGCTTTGCCGGCTGTGTAGACTAGTGTTCTCTCATGTTACTTGGAGTAAAAAGAAACAGTAATTTGGTTGTTCAAGTAAAGCCTGTGCTCGAAAAGGAAAGACATAAAACCACTGGAAGTATGTTTTGGCAGAAAAGGTCGATAGAATAAGAATACAGACTAGTGACCAGCCAAGAAGGTGGTTGAAAGTTGGCAGACCCATAAAGGCCAGTATGGCACATGTGAAGCCTTGGATTTAGAGGATTCCCCATGACCCACCAAACCTCAGGTGTATGTTGAGGAGACCACAGGGAGTATGCTCACCCCCTTTTACTCTCACCTGCTTGTCACCTAAGCCAAGAGAAAAATGACCCTCTGGAAGCCAAGGCTAGACCTTGATGTTTGGCCTCTTATTTTCAAACTGATAGCAACCTTCAGCAAAGTGACAGGGTGGAAGGAAGACAGGGGTCAGGCCATTCCTACTGCCTGCAGGCAGGCTTCCACACCTGGCTGCCTGGTAAGGGAGCTGTTCATCTTAGAGAAGGTATACAGGCTGCTAGGATTCTTGCACTCCACCATCAGGCAAAGCCTGTTTGGGATTATTTGCCTATTGTACATAATCAATGGTTGAATACAAGATTTTATATATATATATATATATATATATACATACATACATACATATATGATGCTAGATATCATCTGTACTCAGAAATTTTAATAGGATGAAAAATCAATGGCTATTTCACAAGGGTAATTGATGAGAGTATGTTTTAACAGAACAAAACGGGGTCACATAATCACTTATCTCACCCCATCTATCCCTAAGAGTCATAGTTAACACTTCCTAACTCTTACACAAAACAATTGTGGGAACCATAGAGATTGCACATGCATTTACATTTGATTCCCTGGTAATAAAAGCTTCCTTAACATAAAGCTGGTTAGCTGTAAGGCAAACACACACACACACACACACACACACACACACACACACACACGCACGCACGCACGCACGCACTTCCATAGTTATTATCTCAAGTTTAGACAGATTGACATCAAATGTCTGTAAGACAGTTGCAAATCCCTAGGGCTTTTAATGCTTCCCTGTGTGATAGAAAATGTCAGACAACCCCAAGCAAATTATCACACAATGCTGAACTTCAAATATCTGAATTCACAGAAGTCAGGTGGCAGGGCAGCTGCGCTGGGAAACTCCAGGGAATGTCATGTACATCTAGAATGAAATCGTACAGAATCCAGCCCAAACTGCCATACAAGGCAGCCCAGCAGGTGTTTCTCTTGCTGCTCTAAACTTAGCGCTGAATATGGCACAGGAATCTTCACTGCTAATGCTTCAGATGACAACTTAGCAATACAAAAAGCATGTTCTTGTCAGTGTAATAGGTATGTTTGTTACTATAAAAAGCAGCAAACTCCTGGTGTGATATCACTTTACAGGTGATGTGCAAATAGCACATCTGTCAGAAATTAACTGCTGCCTTGTGAGTTTCAGATTCTTTCTCACAGGGCTTGCAAACAACTCACATTCTTTTGGTTAAAACGACATTTTTATTTATTTAACTGTATGTGTGTCCATGTATGTATGGGTGTACCATGGTCTCTAGCTCCTGCAAACCAATGCCAGATAATTGCACCACTCGTTATTGATAGCTTCTATAATAGATTATAGATCATAAGCTATTACGATTCCCTCCCCACCCTTCCCTATATCTCTTCCCTCTCTCAATTAGTCTCTGTTTTGCTTCAGTGTCATCATTGTTTCCTCTCATTCTGTGTAGATATCATCAGGCACTGTGAAGTCATGAATATCAAGGCCATTTTGTGTCTGGAAGTTTACACTGCAAACAATCCTAATCTTCCTTTGGCTCTTACAACTTTCTGCCACCTCTTCCACAATAGACCCTGAGCCTCCGAAAGTGTGATAGAGATGTCCCAGTGCTGAACACTCCACTGTCATTTCTTCTCAGCACTGTGCTGTCTTTTGCATCATCCCAGTGGTCACCACCATCTGAAAAAAAGAAGCTTCTCTAGACAAGAGTGAAAGTAGCCTTATTATGTGGGTATGAACATTATTTTAAAAAGTGATTATAAGGCAATTTGGTGGGCATAATATATACATATAGTCAGAAAACAGCAGGTGTTAACCCCTAGGGCTCATGACCTCCCCCACTATAGGGTTTTTTTCTAGATCTTCAGTACCAGGCATGCTTTCCCTCCCATGGAGCAGGTCTCCAGTCCAATTAGAGAGCAATTGGTTCCCTCACAATAGACATGCCACTATTGCCTCAGTTGGCACATTTGGCCTGGCTGGCCAGTTTTAAGGCTTGTGCTGGGATATAGACAACATCCAGTCTCCCATGGGGCTGGGGTCTAGACAGCATCCAGCCAGTCTCCCATGGGGCTGGGGTCTAGACAGCATCCAGTCTCCCATGGGGCTGGGGTCTAGACAGCATCCAGCCAGTCTCCCATGGGGTCGGGGTCTAGACAGCATCCAGTCTCCCATGGGGCTGGAATCTAGACAGCATCCATCCAGTCTCCCATGGGGCAAGGGTCTAGACAGCATCCAGCAGTCTCCCATTAGATTGGTTCCCAATCCTAGAGGCTCTCTCGAGTCCATCCCTGGGGAACTCTGAACCTCATGCCCGGGTCATGTAGAAGACTTAAGGACTGGCCTAGCAGGGGTTTGTCAGTAGCAGATCCTGATGTTTCTGTGGCAGCAAGACAGAGATCTGAAGCACAAGGTGACACCACTGAAAGTGAACCGACTCCCCGTTTGGCCACTGGTAACACTCAGTCTTCCAGGGAATGGAAGGCATGCGAGCCTTGTGGCACAATCACAGTTCACTCTCCATAGCACAACAAAAATCAGCCATCAAGTTTCATTAAGGCATTAAAGAAGGACCCAAGACAAAGGAAAGAAAGGGCAGATCGTCCAAGCACCATTATTCATGGTACACAAGCAGCACAGGGATCCTGAAGGCTTCTTGCCATAGTGCCCTCACCAGCCCAGAGTTAGAACTTCAGACACTCTGACCAGACTATGTTCAGGAGCTTGGCTGCCTGCACCCACCAACCACCCTCTATGAAGCCCACAGCCCAGTTCTGGAGTCTCCCTTCTCTGCAAAGCACTTGAGTAAGGACATATTCCTTTCAGAGAAACCCCAACATGCTCTTGGCATTGTATTTGACATCAGAGCATTTCCCAGCTGTGGAAGATTACAAATTTCCCTCTCGTACTTATGCCTCTCATTTACCAGAATGCTCAAAGTGAGTAAGTATCTTCATAGCAAGAGAATACAATAAATTATCTTCATCTAAGATATAATAAATTTACTTCCGAATAGTTTTCTGGGGGAGCTACTTTTCTCCCACAGAGATTGAGTATTCCTTTGAAGAGATTTATTGTAATTAAATAACAACTGGATCTTAGCCACTAATTAAGATGTTACAATCTACAAAAAGCAATGTTATGGAAGAGAATGCTGTCTTTAACAAAATAGATCATCTCATGATGGTTCAATCTATGATTTTTCCCCACAAAAATCATCTTTTCACTCTCACCAGTCAATGAATTCCATGAGCTATTCAAAAATTTACTATAAAATAGGCTTTAGGTTAGATGATTTTGCACAATTAAAGACGGACCTATGTATTCTGAGAACAGTTAAGGCTGTGATTTCTGTATATTATTAAATAGGATTTTGACTTTGCAATATCCTCAATTTATCATTGGGTTGCTGTGACATAGACCTGTCTTAACTCCATGAACATTTACTTGACTAATGGGCTCTAAATAGGAAAAACAAAGATAAATTCCTCTCCTCTCAGTGTCTTGATTCTTCTAAAACAAATCAATATAGTAGTTTAAAACAACACATGCTTATTCTTTTCTTGATGAGCAGTAGTGTAATGCTAAGGCATGAGGAGGGTTTCCATCTCTCTCTGTGGGCTTTGGGGGACAATTTTCCCTCATTTCCTCCAGTTTCTCGAGGCCACCTGGTCCATTCCCTTCCTCCTTAAACTCCTTGCTGCCACAGTCACTTCTGCCAATGACTCTGACCCTCCTGCCTCCTCTGTGACTACATTGGGCCAACCTGGAAAATCCAGTAGAAGCCCTCCATCTCAAAATCCTTCACTTAATCGTATTTGTAAAGTCCTGTTCCCATGTAAGATCATATCACCCCAAGTTCCACAGAGTGTGGCACATGTCTTTCCACAGCCACCTGTATATAAAATATGCTCTTACTTAGAAGCTACCAAGATGTTAACAAGAAAATGGGAAAACATACACTAATACTTTATTTTTTGAAATACTATCAAATCTATTGATTTTATATCTGAGATTGTATTAGAAGTAATTATATAATCTTGGATTTGAAGCCAGTTAAACTGTAAAACTTTCCATGTGTAGGCCAAGGAATACAATATACAGACACAGAAAAGCTTGTAAATATTTTTGTGATCACACTCTGGAACTTTAACTGCCATGGGGGTGGGCACAGTACTCTCTTTTGCAGGTTCTTGGATTATTGATAAAAGAATTAGAAAGTGAAACAGAAAAGAAATTGAGGGCAATTTGTTAAAATTAGAAATAAGGAGAGAGCTATGAGCAGCAGATAAAGATGCTGGTGGGAGAAGGGGAGATAGAAAGTTACACTTCTAATTGAATAAAAATAAAAATAAGCACTTTGTAGAGACAGGGGAAAAGAGAGAAACAGAGCCCAGGGCCTGTGTTCCTTATAGTTTTATTGAAAAGGTGCACATTAACTTCTCCCAGATTGATATGAGCTTTGGGCAAACCAGAGAGAAAATAGTTAACGTTAATAGTATTTGGTTGAGGTTATAGCCAGATAAAGGTTGTTCTAAAAGGCCTAGAAGTCAGGAAATGTCTAAGATCGGAAGGAATAATGCATACACTATTAATTGTATCCGTTTGTGTTTAACTTTGTAAACTACAGACCAGGAAGAAATAGCTAACTGTGTTTCCCGTAATCCATTCCCTGCTATGGATTTATCTTGAAAATAAGCCCCCCTTCTGTGGGGTCTTCAACAGTAACTGAAAGGGGGGTGCTGGTTCATTTCCAGTCTGGCATTAAAAGCACAGAGCTCAAAAATAAATTACAAGCCATTTGGAAATCGTTGATCATGACACTTGAAATCTGTCTCCTTTTAAACTGTCAAGTCCCTATGTACCCTAGCAGGCCCAACAGTGAAGGAATGTAAGTGGCCCTTTGGTATATCAAGTACATAGCTCATTAAAGAGACATTTATTCCTCCTGTTCTATTATCTCAGACACAGCTGCATCCTATTTCTTCCTACCTTTTGGCATTCTCTAGGCCTTCTTTAGGTAGTAAAGCACTTTCTCTTTAACAGGAAGAATCTTTCCTTCAAGAAAGTGGCCCCTCACCTGTTCTAGATATGGGAGTCACTCACAGTTTACTGCTTGTAAAGAGAATTTCTGCCCACTGATCATGCCATCTGTAATGGGCTATCTACCAGGATATCACTGACCACTGATGACACATTTTGAAAACTGATAGATTGATATTCATTTGTCTTCTATGGTGCCTAGGAAGCAGTCTACAGAGGGTCGAACCTCTTGTCCTGCCAAACATCTCTTATCACAACTCAGTTATGCTCAAATAAGGAAGGGAAGGGATTTGAAAAAGGAAAGAGAAGAAAGAAAAATTACAGAATGAGTGTCAAAAGCCCCAAAGCCTTTGTGGGTCTGCTTGCCATACAGCTTCACACAAGTGACCTCCGACTTCCTCCAAGGACACTGGGGATGATGCTGCCAGCCTTGCAACCTCACAGGGTTGCTGTGAATCAAGTGGCACTCCTGCAAACCGGGGATTATGATCTTCAGGCAGGAGGAGGCTTTTCACTTCTCATCCCTGCTTACAACTAGAACCCCAAGGCGAAATACTCCCCAGATGGTAGTTTTCTGAAATTAGCATGGTGCTTTGAAATCCAAAATCTCTTCTGTCTTTAGGTGAAGATGAAAGAAAAAGACAGGATATCATTTTTTTCAGGATATCATTTTTAAGGTAAAGCATATTCTTTAAAAACAAACGATGCCTGTACCATGTACCTGACATGTAGTCAGTTTGACAATGATTTGGTAAGAAAAGCTGACCTACCCCAGCTTTATTTTTTTCCACTTCTGCACATTTCGTCAAGTTTGCACAAACTAATGGAAAGTCTCCTCTCCCAGCCTAAAATAATAAATTAAATATTTTGCCTCAAGAGACCTAAAATGTATAGAAACCCAATACATTGAAAATACATTTACTTACTACCTTAAACAAACTTAAGCCCCTCTTAGCTGCCTGAGTTTCCACAAATTCTGTTTCTGCCCATAAAATATGAACAGCTTCCTTAGCAATCTACAGCAACTAATCGGCATTACATTCATTCCCCCCAAGCTCTCTGAGGATGTTCCCCAGTTCACCCTTTCCCATCTGGGTGACTTAGCATTTCAAGATGAGGTTAGTAGCCAAATGTAGGAACCTGCCCCTAGATTTGTGTACCTTAAAGGAAACCTACTTCAGCTTCTATTTACTCTTACTAAGCAGGATGTATTTCTCTTATACAAGACTGTTTACATAGAGGTTTCTCAGGAGAGAGAAACTCACGGGACTCATTTACTTCTGCCTCCATGATTGACTGCAGAGCAGCTGTCGGGCAGCTGAAGTGTCTCCAATCTCCACCACAAATTACTCTAAATGGTTCTGAAGATGAACCTGCCAAGCCTGTGACGCCTAGCAACCCTGAAGGAAACCAAGAAGATCCACTTGGCGTCTTCAAATGAAACCATCATGGTGCCTTTGTTGATGCTGAAGGCCTTCGGATTTGGCAAGAATAACTGGAGAAGACAGAGCCTGTTGTGTGCAGGTTAATGGTTCCATGGCTGAGCACCATGACGCTGAGCTCCTCTCAAAATGGATCGCAAAGTAACAATGAGACCTCATAAAATTTGAGTTGTGATTTCTGTTTTGGTCAAGTCTTTTTGTTTTTGTTTTTTCCTTGGTCCAGGGTCCCAGGAGAGCCTTGAACTAGATAGCTCAGGCTGACTTCAAACTCCCCTTCCTCCTGCCTCTACCTTTAAAGTACTAACATTACAGGAGAATACCACCATTTCAGGCTCAGTTGTTCTGTGTGTGTGTGTGTGTGTGTGTGTGTGTGTGTGTGTGTGTGTGTGTGTGTTTGGGGGTGATGTGTGGTGTATGCATGTGTGTACAGATTCATCCACCCCATGAGTGAGCACATGCAGAGGCTAGAGGAGAATATCAGGTGTCCTCGTAGTTCTCCTCTGTGTATTTCCTCGAGATGGAGTCTCTCCTTCAATCTGGAGCTGATGTCCACCTTGGACAAGAGTCACATGGCCAAGCTCAGCCTTTGATATGGGTTCTGGGGGTCATTGAGTGGTCCTCATGCTCAAGCAGCAAGTACTCCTGAAGTCCGAGCCCTCCCTCACACCAAGCAATTCTGAGCTTTTCAGCAAGGTGAACTGTGTGCCAATGGAATGAAAATAATATATTATATGGTGGGAAGTCTCACTGCCTGGAGCTTGAGGAGGCCGTAGAATAACTATTCTGAGGTATAGACAAAAAGCATTAAAAAAAATGACAACAAATGAGTTTGTGTTGCTTTCTGCTTTTGATTTTTGATTATAAAATCTGAGGTGTCTTCTAAGAAAGGCACCTCATTACTGACTAGAAAGGCACCCTGATTGTCCTGTTCATTAATAGCATAGCAAATACTTAGGGATACAAACAATGGAAGGAATACAAAAACTACAAAATACTGAAAAGATAATTTTACAAGAGCAAAATACATGGAGAGATACATGTCTACAGATTACAAGAACCAGTAGAGATTACTAAAATGTCAAGTCTTTATAAATTAATTGAAATTGGTTAAGACCTGGTCACATCTATACACTATATGTTACTTGAGCTGTGTTTGTCTAAGTTATGCTACAGGAAAAGCCTCAGATTCCATCAATGGTTTGAGAAGCTCAGAAGAACATAAAGATCTCTTTCCCCAACCTCGAGAACACAGACCTGAGAAGAGGTATTATGAGCATCTGCACCTGCACAAGAAACCGCCCCCTGCTCATCATCCATTCCAACAACTTCTTCCTTCTCCCTTCCTAGCTCCCTCCCTCCCAACCTCTGCTGCAGACGTGACTTCTTTTTTCCTGGCCTCACTTCCAACTCACCATTCGGTATAGTGTTGACTTCCAAGTGAAGGGTTGGGAGCCCTTGCTGTTGATCAGAATTATCAACACAATCCTGAAAATAAAAAGGTCTATGTGACTACAAGACATACCATCAATAGCATCTAAAAACCTTATCATTTGAAAAATAGATTTTTACCTCTTCCTTTCTGATCTCTATGTCACCAAAGCCTTACTTCCAGGACCTGTAATCACCCCTACACCTCAAGATGAAAAAGTGAATCACCCACTCACAAGGAAATTAGTACACCTTTGGCCAGAGAAACTTCTTTTCGCAGATAGTAGTGATAACCGGTGAGAATCAAAACGAGTAAAAGTCATGAGAATAGAGGTTGTTGAGAACTCAGCACTGAGACATCTCCACCATGCCCGCCGAGGCTCCGGGGAGATGTGGAATGTCGGAGCCAGAGGACTGTCCGGTGGAATGCTGCACCACACATGCACAACACTGGACTCATCAGCATTTTAACATGGATGGTGGAGGAGGAATGAAAATAAGATAAAAATAGCTGAGAGACTAATCAGAAAGTAGATGTTCAGTGGAAGGCGGGATGGGAAGCGGGAAGACAGCAGAGGGTAAGGTATTGTGATCAAAATTCATTCTGTACATGTTCAAAATTGGTCAATTAAAAAAATTGGGCTAGAAATTCAGCAAAGGAAATAGAAAAAATACCAGTAAGGGAGCCAAAGGAGGGTGATAGGAGGAAGCTGTGATCATGGCACGTTGTCTATATGTGCAGAGGTTTTTCATAAAATGTCTTTAAAAAAATAGCAGTAAACACATGAAAAGGTGATGAACATAACAACACATCAGAGAAAGGTAAAGCCACCAGGATTCCTCAACACACTCACGAAGTGGTAATGAATGACCTCAAATCTTGTTGAGAATACAGGCCATCAGAAATCCTTCCCACACAGAGCTGATGCAGGCAATATCTGCTTATGTCAGCCCCCAGCCCAACTGTGCTTCAAGAACCACTTGCTAAAAGTGTGTCCATAAAGAAAACTGTGCAAGGATGTTCATATAAGTTTTCATGATCGCTAAAGCTAAAAACAACCCAAATACCCATCAATAAGACATAGTAAATAAACACTGGTATATTTATACAATGATATTCTACTCAGAAATTAAAGAAGAAATGTGTGGGAATATTCTAAGCCAAAGAACACCAAAACAGAAGAATTCATACAATATGTTCCACTCATAGAAAATTGCAGAACAGAAAAGGCTATTAATTGATATAGAATGAATAGAAATCAGAATTGCCCCTGGTGGAGGTGGGACAGGAAATAATTGGTAAAAAGCATAATGGAATTGTCCAGAAAAATGGAAGTACATCACATCTTCATATGGTAGGATGCTTGCTAAAGCTGGTTTTATCTGTACACTTGAGATTTATTCACTGCGCTATATGTAAACTTTATGTAAGTTTTAAGAAAACTCAAGCAAAATGAGAAAGTAATACCGTTTGCTAAATACAAGTGATGGGCACATAACTGTCTTCTACTCCTTTGTTTCATTTTAAAATAACATAGAACATTGAAAACAAGAGAAACTGCCGGGTTTCCAATAAGGATGGTGAAAACTATTTTTGTAGGGTCTCAGGACAGGATTGAGGAGACATGAGAGGACCCCAGAGCCAGAAGTCCACAGGGATGATGCGGGCTGGAATGGGAACTGGGGAGAGGGGCACAATTTGCTATTTTGCATGTTAACGAGAACCAGTAGCTTTCGATCCCATTTCCAGTTTTGTGTGATGAGAACAGACATTAATCTATGACTGACAGCCGTGAACACAAATCTCACTTAGGGTTAGAGGATTAAACCTGTAATAAATCATTTGTTCAATATCAGCTACAGGAAGTGTGCAGCCTCATAGAGCAATGCAGCTCTAATGCTACATTCATAGCTCTCCTCAAATAAATACTGATTTTAAGAACCGTAAAATATGAATATGGCCCACCAAAAATTACAGTTGCGCTATTTGGCTTTACCGATAGATGTGTTCTTAAAATAGCTGACGGCATCCATCACTTTTAACAAGTGGGTGTTGAAGAAAAATGAGATGCCATGATTTAGTAACTGCTGCGCATGGTGCCAGGAGGAGAAATATTTCAATGATCAATCCCGAAGTGGTTCTCACTCTCTTTCCCTGGGTGGTGGATTGTCAGGGTTCTCTGGAGAAACAGAGCTGGTGGTAGAATGACTCTGTGCTACCAAGGGAGTGTGGGGCTTGGCTGTGGGGATATGGGCTGGGGAGTCCATCAAACCCTGTAGCTGCAGAGTCTGAACACCCGAGCTGCTCAGTCCTGAGGCTGGATGCCTCTGCAGTCCCATTGGAAGGCCTGGAGGACAGCTCGAGATACTGGTCCTCTGTCTACATGGGAGGGCAGATAAAGCTGGGCTCTGTGGGCAGGAGGACAGCAGTGGGGCCTTGAGCCCCAGCAGGTAAAGGAACCTCTGTTCTGAACCTCCTTGTGTGTAAGCCACTGCTGGCAGGGTCTAACCACCTGGGTCCTGGAAATGCCTTCACAGACCACCGCAAGAGGCCTGTCTCCTGATTGATCAAAGGGGTGACTGTCACAGGTCAGGTCGGTCTCTAGTTAAATGTCTAAAGAATTATCCTGATCTCTAGGGGCAATGGGTAGGGAGGGCAGTCAGGACGCACAGGAGCTCCTAAGCATTCAGGAGCATCGATGCCCACACTTCCCAGCCTTCACTCACATCTCCCCCTCTTTATAAAGCTAGAAAAGAAACTCCCGCCTAAGGAGGCTTATGAGCTGGAATTCATGATTCACTGTCTCTCAGGGCTCCATTAAAATCCCAGTCAAAACGAAATAAAAAGGAAAAAACTTGCAACAATACTGGCTATAACATCTAACAGTAATTTTTCTACAGTTGAAGAGAAGCTTTCACTAATTACAACCTAAAAAAAAGAGGTTTTATTTTTCACAGACTATAGAACTTACATTGGATGGTAGTTTAATCAAGAGCCAAAAGGAAATGATTTTCATTTCTCAAAGCTATCTTCGGAAAGCTTTAAGAAGGTACGGCTTCTATGAAATGGAAACAGAAAAGCAAGGGCTGAGATCAAGGGGAAAAGACAGAGACATGTCTAACATGAAAGCTGAAAACGAAGTAAAATGACACACTAGCACATTTTACCACGTAAGCAAACTTAAAAGTCCAGGAGGCAATAAAGTACACACAGCGTGTGGAGAAAAAGAAAATATATAACAAAAAATAAGCACAGAAAATGCCAGAAGGAAAAAAAGTACAAATAATTACCTGAGAAATACAATTTTTAGTAAACACCAAGTAACTTTAATAATCAAATAAAGCACCTGACCCGAGAAAAGGATGAGGGAAAATTTTAACTCTAAAGAATCTTGAGGCGAATGACTCCGAGTACAATTTCATATTTCATAATACTTAATATACTAATGGTTCTTTTAAAAAACAAAAAAAATTGGCCTGGAGAGATGGCTTAGCAGATCAGCGCTTGCCTACAAAGCCTAAGGACCCAGGTTCAATTCCCCAGTACCCACATAATGCCAGAGGCATAAAGTGGTGCATGCGTCTGAAGTTCATTTGTAGTGGTGCACCCATTCTCTCTCTCTCTTTCCTTCTCTCTCTCTCTCTCTCTCTCTCTCTCAAGTTAATACATGTTTAAAATATTCTTTAAGAAATTAATTATATAAATAATTTTAAATGCAAATTACCTTTCAATGAAAACTCCTTTCTATGTTTGCTTAATCAAATGAGCATGAATGAAAGTGAACCAGTCCTTTCATGAAATGACAGCCCGAATAAGATTATTACAACTTTGGAAAAGGCAAATTTTACATTTAAAGCAAAAGCTCTAAAATACTTTCTAATCTAGAACACTTAAATTTCAAGGTAATTTTTCCTCATGAAATAATTAAGGTATTCTGGTCAATAGGTGTATGTTTAAGGTGGCAGTAATTGTGTGATAAAAATATGAGTCTTTTTTTTTTCACATCCTTGTGACAAAATACCCAAGGAAAATAACTGGAGACAGGAAGGGCTATGTTGGCTTACAGTTCAAGAGGACACAGGCCATCATGGTGGGAAGGTATGTCAGCAGGAGCAGAGGGCAGCTGGTCGCACGGTGTCCCCAGTAAGGAAGCAGGGTGAGTGACTAGGAAGTAGGGCCAGGCTTTTACATACCTCAAGGCCACGCCCAAGTGACACACTTCCCAGGAACAAGATTCCATCTCCTGAAGGCTCCACAACCTTCCCAAACAGAACCACAGGATGGAGACCAAGTACCCAATCATCTGACTCTAAGGGGACATTTCACCACAGCGACAGGTTAAATATCTCTCATCCAAAATTATAAAAATAGTTGATAATCATTAAGATTTGTGTTCTTGAGTCAGATAATTAGATTCAGCTTATAATTAACAAAAGTAGAATCATGGGCTAGAGAGATGGCTCAGCCGTTAAAGGTGCTTGCTTGCAAAGCCTGACTGCTCAGGGTACAATGCCCCATCACCCACAGAGTGGCACATGTGTCTGGAGCTCCTTTGAAGTGGCAAGAGGCCCTGGAGTGCCCACACTCACTGCCTCTCTCTCCCCCACCACAAATAAAAACCTTTTTAAAAAGTACAAACTGACTAAAATGTTTTTAAGGAAAACTTATAAATGACAAAAGGAGCTAGGCGGTACATCAAAAATGATTCAAGACAATTATTTTGGGGAGAAATGTATAGATGTTTTATTTATTTGTAAAATATTTCTTGATGTTTTTAAAATGATAAAGAACTTACAGGGCTTTGTAATCATCAGAAAATCTATTTCAAATTAATAAATTGAGGGTCAAAACAGCATATCACTTTATAAAAACATATTTTATGATGCAAAAATGATAAAAATAAAGCCAACCAGTACAGTATTATCCCAGAGTAACAGCTCTGAGTCAGTTTTGAAAGAATGCTTTGTAACAGGTCAACTGCTCCACCTAAATATGGTTAATGAGGAATTTCATTGACTTTTCTTAAACGTTTTCACTCTAGGGGAAAATGGCCCTGTGGTCTTTGAGGTCCCCAGAAAGGCCAATTCCAGGCATTTCTTCCTCAGGTTCACCAGCACACTTCCTACAGGCTGTGTGATGGCTGGATTCTTCCAGAGCTCTGCAGTGACACACCGAGCAGCCATTTCAGACAGGTACATGAGATTTTCAGTTTTGTTACACAAATCTCACACATTGGAGACCAGGCATTGCTTTGAGCTCTGATGAAAGGAGAAATTTCCATTCCAAGAGACCTCTGGGGTGAAAAATTGTCTTGTCAACTTTATTCCACGAGATGGCAGACTTGAGATGCTCTCTGTAGCAACACAACTTTTTAGTCATTTATCAAACAGGCAAGGGCAAGAGAAGGTAAAACGATGTTTAAAATGCTAAAATAAGGAAACATACACACGAAAAGAGAGAATATTGAGGACTCTCCCCTAGAGGGACATCTGTTCAGAGTGTGGGGCGCCCTTCTCTTTCTTTATGGGTCTTCCCTGGGTGGACTGAGTGGGACCTCACCGTGGTCACCTGCTCTCATGGGTGGCTGCATGGCAAGCAAAGCGAGAGTCAAGAAGTGTGTGGAACTGTGTTCGTGTCTGCATTTCTGAAGTGGAAGCCATGGACAAGAGAAGGAAGGAAAGAACGTGCGAACTCATGAAGGCGGACTGGCCATGGATAGATAGATGATAGATAGATAGATAGATAGATAGATAGATAGATAGATAGATAGATAGATGATAGATAGGTAGGTAGGTAGGTAGATAGGTAGATAGATGATGATAGATAGATAGATAGATATCAATCAATAGATGACAGACAGACAGGCAGGCAGGCAGGCAGACAGACAGACAGACAGACAGACAGACAGATCCCTTTCTACCTTATATCCTCTATGCAATTCAAGGACTCATCTCTTCACAGCCATGGAAGCACTCTGGGGTACGAGGAGTCTGTCTTAGAAACCTTGCCAAGGGCAACATGGAGTGGGCCTGGCTTCAGATCCCCTTTCCCGGGCAAAGCACCACTCCTGCCATCAGGCTGTGTGGCCTTGGGAACTTTCCATCTTCGGACCCCTCCACTTGTCAGTGCTATTCTGACATAAGTCTCTGGTCATCCCAGAAGGCCACAGAGCAGCTCGGCAGCCCTCAAACACACCAGAATCCAGGACAAAGGCCCGGAGTCTCAGATGGGATTCCTCCTCTGCAATCATGGCTAACTGAGCCTGGCTCACTGGTCCATGGCCATGGAAACCATGTGAGGACAGATGTTCTCTAGAACAAGGAGGGTCTCTGCATATTTCATTCTTTCAAAATCCTGGAAACCTTTCCCACGCCCCTTCTACAGTTCATCCAGCAATCGATGCATTTTATTAGTAAAACAAAGACAGTTGGGCCCGGGAAGATGGGCCAAGGGTTAACGGGCTGGGACCTGGCCTAGAATTCCAGCACCCTCAGAAAAGAGAGGGGGAGCCTTGTCTAGACCTAGTTTCTCCGAGAGACTCTGTCTCAACAAAGAAGGTTGAGAGCAATCAAGAAAGACACCCAATGCTAACCTCTGACTTTTACAGACAGGTGCACACATGTACACACACATCTTCATGAGTGTGACACACCCACGCACACAGAACACAGTCATTCCGTAGAGATGGAGAGAAGGCTGTAAGGTGACTTCCTCATCACGAGGCCTCATCGTGAATGTCAGATTGAATTGCAGGACATGAAATTTTAATTTTGACTAATAGAAGGATCACGTTTTAGTGAAGACTTATATGGTGTTGCCTTCTCCCTGCTGGAACAAAGCACCTGAACAGAACAGCTGCCGGGAGGAAAGGGTTTACTTCAGGCTGAGTGTTTCAAGGGGAAGTGTCATCATGGTGGAAAAGGCATCTGACCCACATCTTAATACATCTCACCAGCAGGGCAGGAGCAGCAAGAGTGAGCCAGCTAGGGAACACCCAGTAGGCCGAGACCAATAAGCCTCAGGATTTCGGGAGACATACCTCTTCCAGCAAGGTTCCGTCTCCCAAAGGCTCCACCAGCTGGGGATTGAGTGTGAGGCTTCATCACAAACACATGAGGCTACAAAGGAGTTTCACATTCACGCCAGGGCCACTTAACTGTTTAAAATGCATGGATATATATGCATATATATCATAATGTATTATATAATTTGTAACATATTACAAATTACACAAGCAAAAAAAGGTCAAGTTGATTCAGCCACTCCTCTTGGGTAAGGGGAAAGCACATGTGTGTCCCCTGTATGTCCCCTGCCACCGCTTCCATGAGTAAAAGGGAAGTCAGGTGCCAAGGCTGACCTGAAAGGAGAGGAAGGGTGGGGAAGAGGAGGAATTAAAGCAGACAGTCCCCTCATTTCACTCAATTCTTCTGGCTTATTTTCAGTAGTCAGCTACAGTTTTTCCCTTGGCTTTTATTGATTACCGTTTATTCCAACGTCTGCACATGAGTTACCTTTTGAAAAGCTAGAAGAACCTGAAAAATGACCACATTTCTCTAGTTTCTTTCCATGAGACTGCTCGGAACTCTGTTCCCCTGATCTCCAAACATGTTAAAGTGGATAAAGTTACAAGCAGGTTCTGTCTAGGAAAATAGAGGAAAACAGCTCAAACCGCATTGAGCGTGTCAGTACTGCAGGCGGCCACCAGAGGGCGGCATATCCTCAGGTTTGAAACAACTTGCACTGATGGTGAGAGATTTGTTTCTTTCTTTTCGTGCCTTTGGCTGCTAACCACAAACACGTTTGGGTTTCGTCTGGAAACAGTGTTGTGAGCATAATCCATTCCTCCTCTCTGCAGCCACGGGTGAGATTGTATTGGACACACGCTGCCCGTTTGCATGAACGCAGCCCTCACAGGCTTGAGGAACAGTAAGGACCCCTAAGAGAAGCTGTTGGGGATTATGTCGCATCATCCTACACAAACTGGTAGAGTTTCCCTTTGTAAAAGCATTGTTTTCCTTTAGATAAAATCCGCCTTCCACTCGGGTGAGAATATATTCACCAACCTTTATCTTTACTATTTATATAAAATCTAGTAACAGAGGTACTGCTTTCAACCCTAGTGAACATTTCTCTAATTTCTCCAGAACTTTGCTTCCATTTCAAAAAAAAGCCTGAAAATATTGATCTTTACTAAGCATCAAAAAGATATGAAATTCTACATCCCACCTGCAAATTAATTTAACGGGTGGTGTTGACAGCATAAGAACTCAGTTTTTATTACTTTTTAAACTTGCATATGCAAAAAATAGTGTTATACTGGAAATAAACAAATTGTTAGAAGTTGTTTTAATCATAGACATAAAAAACACATTTTTAGCGCTTGGGTTTCATAGGCTACCAGCATATTTTATAATTTAAGCAATTGTGACTTTAATGGAACATCAAAGAGCCTACATTCTACATTTATTTTTGCCTCAGTAGGAAACAGATTGGTATGTTGGGCTTTGTTTCTGTTCTAAATGCCCTGAAGCTCAGGTTCTTTCCCCAAAGGGAATTATTTACGAATACATATCACCCTCAGCATCGAAGACTTCCCCTCCAACTACCAGGACCCACTAAATGATAATAACCTGAGAATTCGGCTGTGCAGAAAAGCAATCTAAAAGGCCCAGCAA
>PVHP010026221.1:0-12068 GCA_004024765.1 Zapus hudsonius
TCTTCTCTCTTTCACTGGGACCAAGGGCTCCTTTGTAGCCCCTCCCCCGCCACTGGCCTCCAGCGTGTCTGCCCCACCTCTAACCCCTCGCTACTTGGCTTTCTTGTTTATTTTGGTTCTTAATCCTTTTTTTTCTTTTCTTTCTCTTTCACTGGTTCTTTATTTTTTATTTTTATTTAATTTTATTTATTTATATTTCTTTTCTTTCTCTGCCGCCTTCCAAACTGGTCCAGGGGTTCTTACGTAGCCCCTTCCCCCGACCACCAGCCTCCAACGCATCTGCCCCGCTCCTTTTCTGTGCCTGAGGAACCCATCAGCCCCTCTATTTGTGCCCAGAGATCCCAGCAACACTAGTTCCAAGGATCTCAGCAGACTCACCCCTCCGCCCGCCGACCCCATCCCCTGGGACTACAGACCTCTGTGGGCCTGTTCCCGTGGCCTGCCTAATCTGGTGGCCCCACCCACCTGTACCCATGACATCCGGGGGTACGCTACCCCTCCCCACAACCACCAACCCCCACAGCCTCGACAACTGAACCCAGCACACTGCCCAAAGCGCTTTGCCATCACCCACACCCACTGACCACTGCAGATATCTCAAAGGCATTCCACCAACCACCTCAAGTGGAATCGAAATGGGCAGAACTCAATGCAAGAATATTACACCAGCTGAGAAAACTGCACCAAATGACAACAACAACACCACTAAAGAGAGAGAGCAGAAGCAGGACCAGGATGACATGACACTAAACCCTGATCATACTGGCACAGATACTAAGGAGAACTTAATGTTAGTCATGCAAGAAAAGATGGACCAACATATTGAATGGGTGCAAAGTCAGCTTATTAGCTTTGCCACCAGGCTTAATATAATGGAGAAGAACCAAACGGATATCAGGAGAGATATATCAGAACTAAAGGCAAGCCAACAAACTGAAGGTATCAAAAACCAGCCTTCCAAATTAAGTGAATACATCTGTAAATATAAGAAGGTCTGTCAGGAAGAAGTAATTAAATCAAACCTTGAAATGAAATCACATCTCAACAGGATGATAGAAGCAACCCAGAAAGAAGTTGCAGAAAACAAAAACCACATTGATATAATAAGAACATGCCTAGAATCTCTAACCAACAGGATCAATCACTGGGGAAACAAAACCTCAGACATGGAAGAGAGAAGAGAGGAGAATTCAAGGGAAACGAGAACCTTGAAAAAATTCAAAAGAGCAAGTGAACAAGACTCAAGGAAAATGTGGGATACCATAAAAAGACCTAATTTCAAGATCATGGGGATCCAGGAAGGAGAAGAAAACCAAATGAGGGGCATAGAAAATGTTTTCAACAGAATTATTCAAGAAAATTTTCCATACTTGGCAAGAGATAGTCCTGTACAACCAAAAGAGATATGGAGGACCCTAAACAAATTGTATCAAAGGAGGAACACCCCAAGACATATCTTAGTTACAATGCCAAACAATGAGGATAAAGAGAGAGTCCTTAGAGCAATGAGAGAAAGGAAACTCACTTATCAAGGAAAACCCATCAGAATCACGTCAGACTTCTCCATGGAAACTTTAAAAGTCAGGAGAGCTTGGAACAAAGCGATTCAAGGCCTAAAGAAGAATGGATTCCAACCTAGACTATTCTACCCAACAAATTTATCCACCATAATTGATGGAGGAATTAAAGTATTCCATGAGACTAATCAGCTTTACAATTACTTGAGCACAAAGCCAAACCCTCAAAACATACATCATGAGATATCCCTTGCAGATGAAACAAATAACCAACCCCAGGAAAGGAACAGAGAACAAACAAGGTAACACAAAAGAGATAGCAGCAACAGCTCAGATACCAACCTCCATATTCTCTACAACATGGCAAACCTCACAGTTATAACTTTGAATGTAAATGGACTCAACTCTACTATAAAAAGACACAGGATAGCAGGTTGGATCAGGAAAATGGACCCTTCAATCTGTTGCCTTCAAGAAACACACCGTATCTCTAAAGACAGTAACCTACTGAGAATAAAAGGGTGGAAAACAATTTTCCAGGCATGTGGGAAAATTAAAAAAGCAGGTGTGGCTACTCTAATATCTGACAAAATAGACTTTAAGTCAACAGCAATGAAAAAGGACGATGATGGCCACTTCCGACTCATCAAGGGAACAATACAGCAAGAAGACATCACTATACTAAGTATGTATGCACCAAATGCAAGGCCCCTCAGTTCATTAGGCATAAATTACTCAAAGGAAAGCAGATATAGATGCCAACACCATCATAGTAGGAGACTTTAACACTCCACTGTCATCCCTAGACAGATGGTACAAACAACAGACAAGCAGGGAAATCAAGCTGCTAAATGGCACAATTGACAAACTAGGGATAACAGACATCTACAGAACATTTCGCCCCAAGGACACAGATTACACATTCTTCTCAGCAGCGCATGGAACTTTTTCCAAAATTGACCATATACTAGGTCATAAATCATCCCTCAACAAATACAGAAAGATCAATGTAATCCCCTGCATCATATCAGACCACGATGCATTAAAGCTAGAAATTAACAATGGGAGAGGATCCAAAAATTTCAATAGATATTGGCGAGTGAACAACTCGCTCCTGAACAATGAATGGGTCAAATAGGAAATCAAGTAGGAAATCCAGAACTTCCTAGAAACAAATGATAATGAGGACACATCCTTTCAGAACTTATGGGACACAATGAAGGCAGTTCTAAGGGGGAAATTCATTGCTCTAAATGCCTTCATAACAAAGACAGAGAGGTCTCAAATCAACCAACTATCCTCATACCTAAGGTCATTAGAACAGATGGAAAAATCCAACCCTAGGAACTCTAGACGCAAAGAAATAATTAA
Source organism: Zapus hudsonius (assembly GCA_004024765.1). NCBI lineage: Eukaryota > Metazoa > Chordata > Mammalia > Rodentia > Dipodidae > Zapus > Zapus hudsonius. The sequence goes on from PVHP010026221.1 coordinate 2,889, forward strand.
GATCAGAGCTCAGATTAATGACTTGGAAACAAGTTGGTCTGGGGTGGCTCATCTCTTGCCAGGATGTCAGCTATCGGTCTGTGGCTCCTTGATACGGCTGGAAACACCACAGCTCTCTCACTGCCTTCTGAAATATACAAACAAAATCTCCATCAGAGAGTGAGATTAGCATAGGTTAACTGAGATACACATTACTGAATTGTCTAGATTCTATTGTGAGTAGCCTCTTTGTAAATCACTTATAAAATGAATTTCTCTTTGGGGTCCCAAGATTTTGGTTCCCAGTGTATTTTGCCCTGAGTCCCCAATTCCAGTCAAGGGCTCCCTGTCAGTGGATTACTTGGCCAAATTAAAAGCTGTTGATTACTTCCTCCAGGCTTTGAGCCCTCCACTGCACAAGTGTTCCTGTCTTTGATTGCTGTTCTCTCCAAGTAGGAGGTGTGTTCAGTCTACTCATGGGGGCAGACTTCGTTTCATATCAATGGTCTCTATTTTCTCCAACTATTGTTGACCAGTTTCCATTGGCAGTTTATGCTGTGCCTTCCAGCTCTGCACTAACTACTCTCTGGGGGCTGGTTACCATTATGGACCTCACAGGGTCTCTTGGTGCTGATAAATAGCTTTCTGTGATTTCTTCAGCAAGGACAAGATCCCACTTCAGGCCTGGGGTGGGTATTCAAGAGCTTTGACAGAATTCTGTCTTGCTTTTGGGACCTCATGGGTCACTTTGATCAACAGCTCAGTGAGGCCAGGAGGCAATGACTGGGACCAGGCATTGCAGGACTGATTGATTTTTCATGGGTTAGACTCTCTCCTCTTCTATCCATGGCCCCTCTTGCCAGAAAATGCCCACTACTTGCTCAATAGTTTACAGTATGCAAGTGCGGATTTTATGATTTCAAATTATTTTTGGGTTAGCTTCATGCTGAAATCATCACCCCCACTTTTTTCTGTTTCTTGCTTGTTATTTTCTCTGCCCATTCTAATTTCCCCAGTCCCTGTAGTTTTAATATTCATTCCAACCTCACAGAGACAGTACTGATGTATCATTATTTAGCACGAAAATCCCTTCTTGGCAAATTTCTTATGCTGTATCGTCTCAGGATCTGCTGGCAATTCCATAGCAGCTTTTGTGGTCAAGTGATCCTTAACCAAGGTATACAGGCAATGAAATGCATAAAGGATATTTTCTTCAACAAATTTTTCAGAAAAAATAGGTATCCATTACAACAAGGCAGAAAATTGTTTTAAGCCATTCCTAACCCTATATTTTAAAATGTAACAAATAACAACATGAATGGTAATATAAAATGTCATATAATAAACATTTTAAGAGGTTAGAAAATAGACAATTTTAGTGAACTTAGATAAGACTCTTAGACATGTCAGTGAAAGTATTAGAAACCTCAGAGTAAAAGAAAGTACTAAACTGAACTTTACCAGAACTTCTGCCCTTTAAAAGACAATTAAGACAAGAAAAGAAATTCTACATACCATGAAGAACACGTTTTCAAATCAAATATCAGATATTTAGTGACATTTAAAATATATTTTAAAACTTTAAAAACTCCATAAGAAAATAACACATTTAAAACACAGTCAAATTTCCACACATATTTCCTTAGTAAATATATAAAAATCGCAAATGATCCAGTCACTGAAACCTAATATTATTAGTTATTGCATAAATGAAAATTAAACTTGAGATACCACATAATATCATTTAAATTGTTGCTTTGTTTCATCTTAAATCACTGAATAATAAAGGTGTAATGGAACTATCTTCTATAATATGTTATTAGTTTCATGATGCTATTTAATTGCTAGAATATGCTAAAGTTACAAAAAATAGAGCATTGTTTGTACACAAATTATAGATTATTTTTTAAATGTCATTGAATGGGTATTTTTTTTAACTCTGTAGGGAAATTCAAGCTTTGAGTAAAATTTTATGTCAAGAAATAGAACTGAATTTATCTCCATGATTTCTAAAATATAATAAAAATATAGTTTGTTTTTTGCAATTCTATAATCTTTTTGCTCTGGTTTAGCATTGCTACACTTATCTTTTCCTGTAGGAGCTAGACTCTAGGATCCACCCAAGGTGACACCTACTTCAAGTTACAAATTTTAACAAAACTCCCGAATTTGTTGGAGCATCCTCCATTCAAACAACCATAGTCCATTCCTGACCCCCAATAGATTCATAGACATATCACATTGTATATTGTGTTCAGTCCAAATTCAAAGGTATTACTTAAATTACTTTAAATTTAAGACTGTTCTAAATTCTCAAGTCTCATCTGAGATTTAACACTGTCTCTTAACTGTGAGTCCTGTAATATCAAAGCAAGTTGCATACTTTTAACACATAATGGCTCAGAGTAAACATCTCAAACAGGTTTGAGGCATAACACGGGAGACTGGACCAATGCAAGCTCAACAACCATTAGGCAACCATGAAACTGTATCATAACCAGTGACTGACAATCTCCAGATATTTCAGTTCTGCCCCTCCAGCTTGGCTAAGTAGGTGGGGAAAACTTACATCCTGAGAAAACAGCAATCCATGATAGCCCTTGCACAGTACTGGCATATCCAAACATTTTTAGGTCTCAATGAAAACCATGGTCTATTGTCCAACAGATTCATTGACTTATCAGGGACACGTCTCAGCAGTGGCTTGCTTATCCTTGTAAATTTCACATGAACTTTCCTACTTCCAAAAGTAATACCAGGTATGCAGGACACAGTCATGTTGTTAATTCAGAGATGAAATAAATTGTGACCTTTAAGAACAGGTTTCTTACTTTCAGCTAACTCCTTCCAAAGAGATTACATTACTACCACTCAGTCTTTCCTGGGTAGAAATCACTTCAGACATTCTTTCCATCATTTCACCGTAAAGTAGTTGGACATCCTTAGTCATGATAATATCTTTTTAAAACTTTCACCTTTAGCAACCAGTCTCAGTGCCAATAAGTTAAACTTGCTTCATTTCCTCCCAAATTTAAATTTCAAAATTCTGAGTTCCAAATTATTAGCCATACACAACAGTCCATTATTAATTTAACCTTGATCAAACACTATGGGCTTGGGCAGCATAATGCAGACATCCTTTATGCCATTATGCAGTTATAATAAAGTTTTCTGCTGTTTCTCCTTCGTGTTTGAAAGTTCATAAGACTCCAAATACAATTTTCTCTGCACTTAGTATTTTTAAACTATCACCAGAATAGTCCAAAAATACATAGCTTACCACTTTAGAAGGTATATTAATTTGCAAGTACCACATTTTCAATCATTCTTCATTCTGCACACTAATTTCAAAAGATGAAAATCCACATGGTCAGATTCATTCAGCAACTCTACACCAATTCTGGTAACAAACTGTCATAATCAGCTCACACTGTTGAGATAACATCCAATCCAGTCAAATTTTATCGGAGGAAGAAGGGATTGATTTGAAGCTTACAGATCCATGCAGAGAGAGAAAACCTTCACCAGTGTCACCAAAAGCAAGCACACTCAGGCAGCTGAGCCTCAGGAACTCCAGCATTATTCAGACAACTCCCTGCATTCATATAGCTAGAATTCTAGATCTACCCCCAGAAACACCTTAGGGCTGTACCATAGGATCCACCCCAGGTGGCAGTTCCTTCAAGTTACAAGCTTTAACCAAACTCCTGAAATTATTGGATGAAATTCACTCAAACTAACACAGAGACCATGTCAAAAAAAAACCTGGTTAACAAGCAATGGAAATATCTGAAAGAAATATCTGATGTTCTCTTCTGGCATCCACAGATCCACAGATTCACACAGTCAGTGCTTCAATGAATATATATATATATATATATATATATATATATATATATATATATATATATATATATATATATATATATATATATATTGTAAGATGTGATATAAGCATCACATCTTACATATCACATCTTACTATATCACATACACTACATATATGCAAAAAAAGAGAGCAAGAAAAACTATTAAATTTGACTTAACCATTGCCCATGCTTCCAAGTAATTGTTTTCTTTAGTGTAGTATATTTCTGAGTGTGGATATCAGTTAGCTTATCTGTGAAAAAAGGACATATACATTCCATATTTAATAAGACAGTAAAGTATAAGAAGGTCAAAGGATGCATGTACTCTGTTTACCATCTAGCTATCTCTAAGAATATCAAATATTTGTCAAGAATCAATGCTGGAGGGTAAACAAACTTCTTCATGTGTTAAATGAGCAATTGCTCCCAGGTACTGCTTGAGGGATAATATCTAACTGTGAACAAAAGCAGAACTGAAATCCTATACCTTTACTGCAACATAGGACTTATAATTATACAGAAATGTTGAGTGAATGGCTAACTCCGGTTACTACTATTTTTTTCTCCATCTTTACTCAAGTCTCAAATCTTCTATAGGAAGGATAATTATTGGAAGTACAGAAATATATATGCAAAATGCTTCTCCTTTTGTTCAAGATGATTCCATAAAGCCCAGATCAACCACAGTAGGTGTTTTAAGGCTGAACAAGCTTTAAGTTGTCTTACAGGTTTCAATAATTCTGGACAATTCTTTGTGAAGATCTTTTATCCTACTTTCAATTAAGTTTCTGTGGAATTGGATAATTGAGTAGATATAACAGTCTTATTATAATAACACATTCTTCTAGTTTATGGAAAATCCGCATATTTCCCTCAATTAAAATACATCATATATGGAGAAAGGGGTATTTCTAAATTGTAATTCTGTTGAAAATAATGAGGGTGGTAAAATAATGTTAGATTGAATTACAGCTCAGTGATAAGGAAAAAAAAATGATTATACTCTGAATAACTCTACCAGGTCATCTGTAAATTAAATGAACAAAGGAGACAAGAAGAATATTGTTATTTCAGTGATAACACTTTACACACTGTGGCAGCATGCCATCTATTCATGTATTGCTGACAAAAGAAAAATTTCACTGCTGTGTCAGGCTTTTAGAGATGGTAGTAACATAAACAGTTATCTCAAGTGAAACAGTAAGAAAGATACATTAGTATTTCAATCATCCAGTAAGATTTGGAGGTATTGGGAATATTCTTTATTTGTGATAAATGCAAGATTACCTACCATATAAAATTTTATAATGAGTTCACTATCAAAGTTTCTATTATAATACAAATGTGTTTCAACATAATTGCTAACATATTTTATGCTGTTGAAAACTAGTAATAAAACTCCAATCATGCTTTGAATTATAAGCTATTGATCTTCTGATTTTTCTTTTCAGTGATTTTCCAGTTGACTCTGTATGGTACACATTAAGTTCCATTGGCATAAATAATGAAAGGGAGGGTGTTTGTGGAGAATGACACATATCCCTGAGTATAAAGAGATGGCATGCAAGTCTAGTATTTACAATGCTGTGGCCCCTATATTTACAGATCTTAATTTAACTGCAATATTTTGAGGTACAGATGACTATATCTCCTGAATTTCCAAGAACATATCTTTTTTTCTCTCCAGCATTTTATTTTATTGTCCATAATGAGTTGCAACATTTAGTGGGCAAACAATGAGTTGTTATCCCCAATTCCCCGCTGCCCTCCCCTCCCCTCTCCGCTAGATAACCTCCTCCATAGGTCTCCAAGAACATATCTTGTTGTAGCTATATCTCCACTGGAATATCTTAGTGCAGCAATACAAAAGAAATTTATCTACTTTTCCACTCTTTCTAAAAAGGGAATAGGGTGTGTAGCCCAGAAAAAAATGAAGATAGTTGACTTCAATTGGAATGAGTAAAACAGGAGCAGGTAGGAATTGAAATCTATTTATCCTCCCCAGCAGTTCATGGGTTATAGTCACTTCATTAATTTACTCAAATCTTCTTGAATATGTAGCAGTGAGGCTGTGAATAGTAATATGTATCATAAACAGATTAATTAGTAAAGAGCAGAATGTCAACAATTAAATACCTACGATAGGCGGAGGTTAGACAAGGAGTGATAGAAAATAGAGATTTTGCTTTGAAACAGACATCACACTATATTATACAAATTCATCTTTATCCTAAACTTACATTTGCAAGCATTGTCTGTTTTGGTAGATGACCCTTCCTTGACAAAGAGACAGCACCTATTCCATCATGAGTACAGTGGTGCAAAGTGGGAAACTGTAGTCAATTGTGATATAATTCTATCAGCTCAAGACCTGTTGGCCTAACCCTCTAAGCTCCAGTATCCCCATTGGCACCAATCCCCATGCCTCCAGGCTGTTGAGGCAGATGTCGAAACACAAATAAATTGATTACTATCTGGAGTGGCCAGCTTTTTCCAGGACCCAAGAAACTATAAAGGCATTCTGGTACCAGTGAATTAAAGCCATCCATCAGGCTTGTTGCACCACACTGAGCAACTGCTTCTGCTGACAACAGGGAGCATTGGACTTTCACAAGGGAATTGGAAATGCAAGGATTGAAGATTGAAAATTAGAGATGATTTCAGGAAACATATTGGTTAAGTGAAGAACCATTATTTTAGCAGATTTTGAAGCCACAATCAGGTTTTTGCCTAGAAACATTGATTTATTCATTAGCAACTAATACTGCTAGCTCATCATATTGCTGGGTGTACTAAGCAGGCCAGCTTTAATTATCACAAGCATCTATCTTCTCTACATACTTGCTGTACTATTTAATCTGCAATCCCAGGTGTCCCAGCCTCTCTATATGTCAGCAAGTTCCACTTTTATGGAGACACAAAATATTTCACTGCAACCAAGCTTGTGATCTCTCCATTTTCCAGCTCAGCTGATCTCTGTATATTTGTTTCATTACAAAGAGAATAAAAAAACAATAATCCTGGCAAATTCATTAACACAAAGTTGTATGCTTTGCTGTGATGCATATTGCCCTGTAAGCTCTTCTGTATCAACAAGGAAAATGAGTCTCATACATTTCCATGCACATCAGTAAAAGAATAGACTCTATTTTTTTCTCCCAAGTATCAAAATCATTAATATTTATCTATTTCTGTATTTTTTTTATTGTACTGGCAGGAAAGAGTCATTGCCACGATGTTTATGACTACAACTGAGGAAAGACATTGGACTTGCTTTACAGTGTCTCCACACTCAAATCAATTCTAAAGGCTATACAGCAAATGAAACATAAAGGCAAGAAATATTTCCTATAAAGTGATTTTAAGAAATAGATTTAACAACTAGCTTAATTTAAACATCTCATGTCATATTTCTGCTAATGACTAAACTAAGGATGCTGTTGTGGTACTTCATTTAAACATCTTTCAACAAAAATTCATTTAGAGATTGTTCTGTAAGTTTCCTGGGTCATTCAATGTGTGAGGTGCTTGGAATACAATGTAGAATTAGGGGATAAGTAAACCAAAATTCTATTGTACAGTAAGTGCCCTGGTAGAGATAGGCACAGAGTGCTGTAAAAACACAGAAAACATATGTAGCATGAGGGTTTTAGAAACATGAATGAGAAGAAAGTGCTACCTTGGCAGAAAGAGCAGGCTGAAAACAAAATACCACATTTTACTGTTTTAGTATTCAATGAGGGCCAGTACTAGCAAAAATCATACTATCTGCAACAATGGATGTTGGGCTGCTACATAGCTACATGAGTTTTATAACTTAGATCAGAGCTTTTCAGTGGAATTTCCTTCAAAATTGAAATGACCTATTTATTCACTTTTAATAAACTTAAATGTAAATAGCAACAGTTATCAAGCAGTTAACTATATTGGGCAGCATAGGACAGAACAGAATGTGTATCAAGATGAGAAGCTAAAGCCAGGTGCGGAGGCTTGTATTTTCAAATTTGGGAAGTTGAAGCAAGAGGATTGCTACAAGTTTGCATTTAGTCTGGACTGCAAAGTGAGATCCTATTTCAAAGAATGGGAAAAAAGAGATGAGACAAAGATGAAAAGGTGAATGGTATATGGATCCAAAACATGAACCAAATTTCATGACAGGTTACTACACTGCTCTCACTGTATAACTCCAAATGTCTTCTAGTCTTCTAAGTTACCTATCTAGCCAAGAATCTGGAGCAGAGTGAGATACACAGTAGATGTTTAGGAAATATTTGCATATTCTTCATTCCATTTTTTTAGAGGAACCATGTGATCTGGGAAAATTTAAAAGAGCCAGAGGGTGAGGAGAAAAACCGTGGGCACTGTCCTCTGGATGTTATGCAACCCTTGCATTTCTGATGTATTTACTTGCGTGATGAGACCTGCAAGATATTGAACCCTATCAGCCTTTTATTGTGGCTGTTGTAGGAGGACAAAGAGACAGGAAGGTGAGGAAGACATCAATATAGAAGAGAGACTAGTTGGAAAGACAGGGTTCTGTAGAATGGAGGTCAGGGAGTGGACAAAACATGTTATGACAAGAGATTCTGATCAAATTACAACATGTTATATAAGAAAATTCTCAATAAATAAAGAAAAAATATCTATGAAGTTTCACGTTAATCTACTTGGGTTTTAGTTCCCTTTTCTATAATACAAGGCAGTGATCTCTAAGATTAATTCTATTTCTAATATATGAAATATCAGTGAAAATATATTGGCATTGTAAAAGATGAAGCTGAAGTCTTCTTCTGTCAGCTTACTGCCACTGTAAAACTTAGAGCACTCATATTGTTAAAGCTGAATTTCCAAGTTTATTGATCTGATAATTCTTTCTACCAATCTACCACATTGCTTTCTAGTATGATAAATTAATCCAAAGCCAATGAGAAGTCAAGAAAGAGTTATGAATAAGGAATGAATAAGGAAGTAGAAGGGGAAGAGCACACACCAAATCCTGTATAGAAGTTTAAATCTTTGCAACCATGATTTCAATCTATTTCTTCAATGCCATTTCTCCTTACATCATTCATCAATCCTCAATTCGAACCTAATGTATCCTAATTTCATAATTAATGTGACATCTCACGATGCCTATAAGATGACCAGTATTTTTCCTTTCTTAACATTTGTATAAGCTGTATTTTCCTTTTTGTATATGCATGTGTGTGAATATACTAAATCTCATGTATGAACTGCAAATGGTAGTTAAATTCCTAAGGTAAGCATTTTCAAATATTATTTTTTAATTTTATAGCATTTATCACTTTACTTAATTTGAAATATTTCTCTT
>PVHP010026221.1:12168-24927 GCA_004024765.1 Zapus hudsonius
GAGAGAGAGAGAGAGAGAGAGAGAGAGAGAGAGAGAGAGAGAGAGAGAGAGAGAGAGAGAGAGAGAGAGAGAGAGAGAGAGAGAGAGAGAGAGAGAGAAAGAGAGAGAGAATACACCAGGGCCACCACCTTGTGGGTCTGGCTTATGTGGGTCCTGGGGAATTGAAGCCGGGGCCTTAGGCACTGCAGGCAAGTGCCTTAACTGCTGAGCAATCTCTCCAGCCCAGTGATAGGTTTTATAAAAACATTTTCATACAATATATAATTTAATTAAACTACATTCATCTTAGACAACTTCCTTTCTTCCCCCTCAACCTCACATCCCATTCCTTCCTCCAGACACTCTCATATTCTTTTGATGTCTTGTAGAACAAATGATTTTATGTATCTGTATAAAATGCAGGATCAACACATGAGAGAACCCATTTGATACCTGTCTTTCTAACATTTCACATAATATGATGCTGTTTTCATTTTTCTCCAAGTGACACAATTTCATTCTGAATGAATAAATTTCCATCTGTTGAGGGCACTTGAATTGATTCTATAAGATAACCAGTGCAAATAGTGTTTCAATAAACATATGCATGCACATATTGGGGGGATATTTTGATTTAAAAGCCTTCATGTATGTGCCCAGACATGATAGACCTAGTACATTCATGACCTCACAGTGGAAGTTTCTACACCCATAAGACCTGCACAATATTGGGTTGATCAACATGGGGAAAAAAAAAAAGAATGAGACCTAAAATAGAAGAGGGAATCCATGAAAAGAGTAGGAGGTGTCACAGGACTGAAGATGAGTTAGGAGGCACAATTGAGAAAATATTAAAGTATTATCATATTAAAGTATGATCATGCAATCTAATTTCCAATTAAAATAAATATTAAATGAGGGTTTTTACTCAAATGATTTTTAAACATACCTTTATGGGGAAAAAAGTACTTCTGAGAAATAACAAACCTAAATAATAAGGTTAAAGTTACCTTGCAGCCATAACCATTCTATAGATGTCTAGAGTCATGTAGAAAGCCCCCCATCTTATCTATGCAAACTAGGCATCCACAGGCTACTGGATCCTGCCAATCCACTCATGAGACATCCACAGACTACCCTGCCCCTACCAATCCCCATGCTGCCTATGTCCCTGCCTCTGCCTTTTCCTCTATATAAACAACTTTTATCTATGCAATAAATGAGTACTGTCCACTGTCGCCTTCTCTTGGGTGGCTATGCCCGTTGGCCTACCTGTGTCCCAAGACATTGCTGCCCACCCAGCTCAGTGAATGAACTGGAGTGTTAGTGTACAATGACCCCCAAAGTAATCCATGGACTACAGTTCTGAAGAAAATTTATGCTTAGATTTATACTATTTCAGGCATTCTTGTGTTTTATTGATTGATTAGTAGAGGAAACATTTACTGTGTACCTTCTCTTGCCCGTGTGATGAGTGTACATTATGAACGGCATTAAATAAGATAATGTAGCCATGTCAGCCAAACTAAGGCATGGCCACTGCCTGCTGTAGTCTCATATCACTAAATTCTGAATTCTCCCAAACAACGAATTATTAGAAACTACAACATGCACTGCAATCAAGTGGTAAACAAAACAGAATATTTGTTTAAGACAAAGTGGTATTGACTTTTGTGGTTGTTTCTGACACTGCTCTTAGAATGATTACATGGTTGAACAGTCCTAATTGGGGAGAAGGGGATTGAAGAACCCATAAGCTAGTACTGTGAAAACAGAAAGGGATATTGACATGGCATGAACAAGAACAGGAAGGAGATAATCATACCCCTGAGAATCGCAAAGTCTCAGTATGTGTGATGCTTCTAATGGCTTCAAGATGTGATTATCTTGCGGTAACCACACCACCTGGAATTGCCTAATGGTTATTCTCCAAGTCTCAAAGAAAAAAATATGTGTATGCAAAGACAAACAAGTTGGCAGGGCACTTTGGAAAGCATGATAGCTTTTCCTGAACAGTAGTCAGAGCTGAGCTGTGCAATTTGGAAAGGAAGCCTCAGTGTTGAATAAACATAACAAACACACTGTTTATTTATTGTTCTAGTGATTCATAAATATTTATTTTGGAAAGGGAGCATAATGGCAGAATAATAGGCATTAATTAACACTGCTAGCAAAATCAAATGGAGCCTTCCTGATAAAGGCTAGTGAAGAAGGGAATGGATGCATTTTCTTGTGGCATAGTCCTGTTCCATTTAAATTTTAACTTCTTAGTGTAAAACAGTTTAAAATAGACCATATTGAAGGCATATTAATTTGGCAAAACTATCTTTCCTTCATTAGTTATGTTAGAAAACAAAAACAGACACCCTATGTAGGATAAAAGTAGAGTAGTGTTTTTGTTAATGAAAATGTGAAATGAAGTCTTTACAGTTTATAGAGATTGATTGCTGCCTAGTTATTAGTCTAGAGTTTTATTTTATTTGGAAACATATGGAGCTTTCATAAAGCTATTTGGAAAACTTGTGAGATGTTTTGCTTCCTGAGGACAGAGAAATAATCTGATTTGTATGGATACTGGAATAATTTTAAAGTAAATCTAGAGAGACTGTACATAATGAAACTAGCTAAATTATCCTAAAGACTTTCCATTAGATTAGAAGTTGATGATACCTAAAGAAAATATGCAAATTTTGAGAGAAGTGACTTTTTGAATCACAATGTCCTTATAGCCTTATATTTTATGTACATACACTGACCATGTAGCTCGATATATCTGAATTACCCCATGAAACTCCATAATGTTCTAATTTATAAAATAGTACGTTAAAATCTTCAAGAGTATTCTAGAGCCTGAAAGCAATACATATGTTGCTTCAGATTCTACCTTTGAAGAGAATTTTAACAACACTGTAACTGTTATTCAAGGTGACACTTATTAAGAATAAAACTGTACCCAATATTTTCAGAAATAGTGTTATGTTTGATGAATGAAAGGAGAAACATGGTATTGAATTTCTTGAACAACAATTCTCAAAATAGGAGGTATTTCATTTTCCCATCCCCTGGGATATTTAGCATTATCTGGAGATATTCTCATTTATCACAACTCAAAGTAAGTATCTAATGATCTGAGATCATGCACATTGCTAAATACCTTTCAATGCACAGTACAGTCCTGTACTGATAGCAACAGTAAATGATTGGCCCCAAATAGAAGTGCTCAGGTTGAGATAAACTGGTAAGGGAGGTTCTTGAGTTATTGTTACTTATTTATAAATAACAGTCCATTAAAATATTGTAACCAGGTTGCAGTAGATTTTTTATGAGAAAAATCACAGAAGTAGCAAAAATTCAAACAAATATTCAAGTAATATATTTCTATAATTGATTTACCTTTTACTTGATCTGTGACCTTAATTAAGTTACACAACCACTCTAAATCTTTGTTTATTGCAAAAAAATAATTTTGGGGGAATTACGTTAATATTCATGAGACGCTTAATATCGTGCTTGACAAATACAAAACATTCAGTGACTATTGTGAAAAAAGGAAATCAATATTCATTTATTTCTAAAACAAACAATATTTTATTTAAAGGTCATGTCATACAAGCTGAAAAGGAAGCATGCTATTCAATTTAATGCTAATTTTGACACCTTAGGAGAAACATTTGGAAATGCATACTAGTGATCATAACAAAGGTCAAGCATTTCCTAAATTGTCATTTTTTAAACTGTGACATTTCTTCTTAATGATTAAGAAAATGACTCTTCAGATCAAGAAGCTAACTCTACATAGGCCAGAATCCAGAGGTCATATTTTTTCAGCCATTTATGATGTGGCAATGGTGGTAAGTCATTTATTGGGTTGTTTGAAAACCAGCAGTTAAGATTAAGTCCAAATGGGCAATGTGATGGTAGAGTAGTTTTTAGTTATTTGGAGAGTGCTAGATATTTATTATCATACCTTATTAACTGGTTTTTAGAAGATATATCTGATCAAAACCTCTCAACAAATATTATGATAGTACTCTAAACAGCAGATCAAACTCTTTGATAGTTCTATTAGTTACCTTTCATTCCCACGGTTTATATAGTGGGACCCTGCATATACAGTTGAAAGGTTTTGAGCTCTCCATTGACTGCTGACCAACATGTATTTATATATTTCCAAGTTATATTAAAAACAATCTTTGGGGCAACTCTTCTATATCTTTTATTGTTTTGGACAAGCTGTTCTTGAGAGTGTCTTCACAAAAAAAGTATCCCCATTCTGCTTCATATTTTTTCAAATATACTTTTCTGATAACAACCTCATGTGACAGAAAAAAAAAACAATTTTACTATTTCTTAGGTCCTTAAAACAGAATATACCTTAGTAACATATTTATAAATGCTGAGTAAGCATTTTCCTCTTTGGCCTAAACTCTCCTGACTATAATATAATTGACTACCTAGAATTACCCCACCCTGTAATTAAGTATGTTTTTTACAATAGGTCCTGAATGTCATACCCACCCTATGGATAACCTTGATGATTCTCTAGGCTTCAACAATATTTCAAATAGAAGAAAATAGGACAAATGTACTTCCAACTCCACCCTTGAGCAAATATTACTGGAAGACTTCTAAACAGGAGAAGCCTCTATGTGATTCAAGAATTTGTACAGTGTTGCAACTCCACTGAAACAAAATGTTCTTTCTCTGTGTAGTATTTACAAGAACCTGACATCATAGACTATAGATATCGATTTATTGACCATTTTAATGTACTTGGAGGTGATTGTGAAAACTTAGTCATACTTTACAATAACATTTTGCTCAACATCTTGATTGTTTTACAGGATGCTAAGAAATTTGGAAGATATTCCAGAATAACCAAAAGAGGTAATATCTTCTGGTACTGAGTCTGTCTCCTAGGGCCATATGCTCTCCCATGATTAAAAGCACATTACATGCATGTACTGGCTATAATTGCAGATTAGAGAATTACTGAATTGTGTGCTCCTTTGACATGCCACTAAAACACCATGCATTATAATTTTCAAATCATTGAATACCTGAAAAATTTGTGTGCATCAATGACTTTTACCAGAGAAAGAAAAACATGCCTAAGAATAAAGTTTATATTTATGTATAAGTTTGAAAAGCTCTGATTCTAAAGAAAAATGTCAGGAATGATTAGAGGAGGCAAGGAATAATCAAGTTATTTTTACATTTTTAAATGTTATATATAAATCAAATTTTTATGTATAATTTTTGATTCTTATGAAAATCTAAGCTTGTTTATGTAGTAAGTAGCTCTGTTCTTATGTAATGTTACTTTTTTTTACTTTTTATAGCACTTGTAAAGATTTACATATCCCATTGATAAAGAAATTTGGGAGTTTATGTCAATACAACAATATGATATGCCAATGTATCAATAATTTTTGTGTGGTCCTGGATTCATGTCCTATGAAACCAACAAATGAAGTCCCCAAACTAGAGGACAAGGTTCAGAAAGTTTTTATTCTAGCTCAGAGCTTTAAGGATGGAGAACTTAAAAGAAGGAGAGCCTAAGAAAAGGAAGACATAGCTTTTGCCCAAGAAGGCAAGGTGGGATTTGAGAAACCCAGAACATAAGAGAAGAAAGAAATGCTGATCTCTTGCCCAAAGAGTCAAGAGGGGTTTTGAGAAGCTTACCCAGAGACTCAGGTTGGGGTTGTTTTATGTGAGTCCCTCAAACTGGTCTAAGGTACCAGTGGCTGGTATAACCAGTTAGTCCAACAAGGCAAGGAAGGCATGGTGGTTGAAACTTGAGGCAACTCGCCATATTCAGTCCAAAGAGAGGAAGCAGAAAATAATGAATGCTGGTTCTCAGCCAGCTCTCTCCTTTTTATAAAGTCCATGACCCCAGCCCAAGGAATGTTGCCACCTAGAATTAAGGTAGGTCTTCCCACTTCAATTAACCTAATAAGGAAAATCCCACACAGGCATGCCCAGAGGCTAACATAATCTAGATAATCCCTCACTGGTTATACCGAATCCTGCAAATTTTCAATTAATATAAGTCATCACTCTTGGGTGGTGCAGCAAGATCAAGTGAAAAGGGAAAATAATTATAAAATCAGTTTAAACTCAAATTTGTGTTGCTATACCTATTTCAGAGTGTTACACACATTGAATCACAAAAGTTAGGAAGTTTGTGAACCAAATTTTACCAGTATTTAAAATTAAATTAAATTAAATAGAGTAATTTAAATTAAATAGAGTAGTAGATAAAATTTGTGAGTTTGTTATTATGAGAATCACCCTACATAAACATGGAAGAGTTTTTCAAATAGATGTAAAATTACACGAGATATACTTAAAAAACATTACAAAAATGAAGATCCCTCATAAAGGTAACAAGTGAGAGAAAAGAAAAAAAGGCACCGAAAAATATATCAACACTTGACAAATTTTATGCTAGACTAAGAATGAATAGATACTTATGCTACTATGATCTTCCATAAATGGAAAGGATTATATGGCAATATTATGCACAATAGTTCTAACACAATGAGAAAACTTAAATAAATTTAAAATTCAATCAATAATATTTTATCTTATATTTCTAACAGTACTCTAAAGTTCCTTTGGTCTTCATAATTAAATCTGTATTAATTTCCTGATTTGAGCTAAAGTTAAAAAATTTGCTGAATGTGATGTGGTTGGATTAGAATAAAACACCTTTAAATGTCAAAAAAATGGATAAATTCAGTTAATCAGCACATGTATTCATTTGACTATTTGATCTCTTGGTATTTTGCTATTTATTTCTTACTTCATGTCAGATAAATAGTTGACAAATATTTTCTTCAAGAGATTATCATGTTAAGAGAAAAAACAAGGCTGAACAATAAGTATGACATGTTATCTCTTGTATGTGGAATAGGAAGAAAACTGTTAATAAAGTTGTAAGTGAACATCATGGAGGCAGCGGGGTAAATGTAATCCAAGAATATGCATATGTATGAAAATATAATGATGAACTTCACTCTTATGTACAATTAATCTACACTAATAAAATAGTGAAATTTTGGTTGAGGAGATGGCTGAGTAGTGAAAGGTACTTGCTGGGGTGGAGGAAGACGGTGGATGAGTAACAGCATCACCAGGACACTCTCTGTAAAGGTTTGATTTTCCAGCTGGGATCCAGGCTTTGGACACCTGCCGGACCTGAGCCCAGGTCCTCCCTCACACCCCCAGTCCCTGTGCCAGTGCAGATGGGGTTCCCCAGCAGCTCTCTGCTCCACAGAGGAGTGGAGAGCTGAGCCCTCCCCCACCCCATGCTCCCACCATTGTCCTCTCATGGCAGGTTCCTAGCCCGCATAGCCGATTGAGCGGCTTCCCCTCGCGGGGCTCCCCTCCCTCCAGCACCCGATCCTCAGACGCACTTCTCTCCAAGACCCCCCCACATACACAGGCAGACGTGATCTTTGAGCAACATGACCTAGCTTGGTTCCGGGGCCAGACCTCAGGTAGTTACCTGGGAACCTTGGCAGAGGCCGGTTCAGAAGGGTGCCTGCCAGGAGGGCACGGGCTGTCTATCCGTGGAGGTTTGATTTTCCAGCTGGGATCCGGGACCCAGATCACGGTCAGACCTGAACCCAGGCCCAGCCTCTCCCCAGATTCTGGACCACCACAGGATTCCCCAGTAGCTCTCTGCTCCTCAGGGGAACACAGAGCTGAACCCTCCCCCACGACAATCTCCGGTCCTTGTAGTCTCCCGTCGGTTCTGAGCCTGCGCCACTGATTCAGTGGCTTACCCTCGTGGGGGCCCACCTCACTCCAGTACCCAATCCTTAGGTGCATTTCTCTCCACCACCACCCCCACACACATACACAGGCAGACGCCATCCTTGGGCAACCTGACGTAGCTTGGTTCTGGGGCCAGACCTCAGGCAGTTACCTGGGAACCTCGGCAGAAGCCGGTTCAGAAGGGTACCTGCAAGGAGGGCACAGGCAATCTCGGCGAATACCAGGGATCATGCGCCACTGCCAGGAAGTAAAGTGGGATGAATAGCACTCCCCAGGGTGCCTGAGTCCCACTCCCCTACCTGGACATGAGCAGAAACCAATAGAAAAAAACCACAGAAATCAAAGACGGAACTCCCAAACCCAGGGCCCCTAGTCCCATTATGGAACAGGAAAGTGCCAAGGGAGTAGAGGCAGCACAAATACAATCACAAAGGGGGAAAATATGACTCCTGACCACAACTGCAATGCAAACATGAAGCAGGTAAATGCTGATATGGAAATTATGAGAAAAGACATGAATGAGATGAAGCTTACCAACTCAAGCATAGACTCCAGACTGAATTTAAAGGAGAGAAATATGAAGGAATTCAGAAACACATTAAGTGAATTCAAGATCAATCAACAAAGGGAAGAGCTAGAAAATCAATTGATTAAATTTGATGAGGAATTCAGAAAACTTAAAAAAGATTATCAGGAATCCCAAGCAAAAACAAAAATAGATTGGAAATTGGATCTATCCAAAGAATTGGAGACTATAAACAAAATTATAGCAGAAATCAATAATGAAAAGGAGATATTAAAAACCTCCCTGGAATCAATCAGTCCCAGAATTGACAATCTGGAGGACAAACTCTCAGAAGTTGAAGACAAGTCAGAAGGAATTAATAAGGATGTCATGGGTTTCAAGAAATCAAGTGAGCAAAATTTGAGGGATCTACGGGATACCATAAAGAGGCCCAATAATAGAATCATGGGGATCCCAGAGGGAGAAGAAGCCCAGGCTAAGGGCATAGGAAATATCTTCAACAGAATTACTCAAGAAAACTTTCCCTATCTAACAAGAGAAAACCCACTCAACTTTCAAGGGGCCCAGATGACTCCAAACAGACAGGACATGAAGAGGAATTCACCAAGACATATTTTAATTAAGATGCCTAACATAGAAAGCTGAGAGAAAATACACAAAGCTGCTACAGAAAAGCAAACCGTAATATATAAAGGAAAACCCATCGGAATAACCTCAAACTTTTCATGAGAAACCATGAAAGCCAGAATGGCTTGAAATAATGCTTTTCAGGGCCTAAATAAGTATGGCTTTCAACCTAGACTACTGTACCCAGCAAAGCTATCCCTCATGATAGATGGAGAAGTGAAAGTGTTCCATGAAGTAAACCAGCTCTACAACTATTTGAAAACAAAGCCAAAATTTCAGAAAATCCTGCAAGAGATATCCCACACAGAAGAAACAAGAAATCTACCTCAGAAGAGTACCAGAGATCAGGCACGACAATCGCAGTCAGTGCGCTAATAACAGAAGCAGAGACAACAACCCCCATTAACCCTTCATCATGGCAGGGCTTAAAGCAAACCTCACAGTTATGTCACTGAATATAAATGGACTTAACTCCCGTATGAAAAGACACAGACTTGCAGGGTGGATCGGAAAAATGGACCCTTCCATCTGT
Organism: Zapus hudsonius; assembly: GCA_004024765.1. Lineage (NCBI taxonomy): Eukaryota > Metazoa > Chordata > Mammalia > Rodentia > Dipodidae > Zapus > Zapus hudsonius. The sequence goes on from PVHP010026221.1 coordinate 21,618, forward strand.
TGTCTACAGGAAACACACTTTACTTCTAAAGACAGAAATCTTCTTAGAGTAAAAGGATGGAATACAGTTTATCAGGCATGTGGAAGGAGAAAGCAAGCAGGTGTGTCTACACTAATCTCTGACAAAATAGACTTTTTTTTTTACAACAAAATCAATTAAAAAGCATAAGGAAGGTCACTTCTTACTCATCAAAGGAATGATCCAGCAGGAAGATAACACCATCATTAACATATACGCACCAAATTTGGGTGCAACACAGTTCGTAAAGGAATCCCTACTCAAAAATAAAGCAGAAATATACTCTAATTCCATCATAGCAGGAGACTTTAATACACCTCTATCAGCTATATACAGATCAACCAAACAGAAGATCAGCAGGGACATAAAGGAGCTTATTGCCACTATGACCAGCTGGGGATAACAGATATTTACAGAATGTTCTACCCCAAAGACACAGAATATACATTCCTCTCAGCAGTGCATGGGACTTTCTCTAAAATTGATCTCATCTTATGCCACAAATCTTCCCTAAACAAATTCAGGAAGATCAATGTAGTTCACTTGCATCATATCAGAACAAGGTGCATTAAAAATAGAAATTAACAATGGAACAGGATCCAGGAAATACACAAAGTACTGGCGCCTGAATAATTCGCTCCTAAAAATATGATTGGGTCATCCAAGAAATAAAATAGGAAATTCAGAATTTCCTAGTAATAAGTGATGACGATAACACATCATATCAGAACTTATGGGACACAATGAAGGCAGTTCTGAGGGGAAAGTTCATCGTGCTAAATGCCTTCATATCAAAGACAGAGAGGTCTCAAATCAATCGCCTAACCACCCACCTAAGATCTTTGGAACAGACAGAAAAAGCTAACCCGAGGAGCTCAAGAAGAAAGGAAATAATTAAAATCAGAGCTGAGATTAATGAATTAGAACTAAAGAAAACAATTAAAAAATAGATAAATTGAAGAGTTGGTTCTTTGAAAAAGTTAATAAGATTGATAAACCCCTGGCCAATCTAATCAAACAAAGAAATGAGAAAGCGCAAATCAACAAAATGAGAAAGGACAATGATGAGATCACAATAGATCCTGAAGACATTGGAAGAATCATCAGGTCATACTTCCAAAACCTTTATGCCACAAAATTAGAGAACCTGGAAGATATAGATAAGTTTTTGGACACCTGCCAACTGCCAAAGCTTAACCCTGAGCAGATAAAAACACTAAATAAACCTATCACATCCACAGAGATTGAAGATGTAATCAAAAACCTTCCCAAAAGGAAAAGCCCAGGATCAGATGGTTTCTCAGCAGAATTCTACCAAGCCTTCATCACAGAGCTGAAACCACTCTTTTGGAAGCTTATTAGAAACATAGTAAAAGAGGGAAGGCTTCCAAACTCCTTCTATAAAGCTACCATTGCCCTAATCCCCAAAGCAGGCAAGGATGCAATAAGAAACAACGATAGATCAAAAATTTTATCCATCCTGACCAAGTTGGCTTTATCCCAGAGATGCAGGGATGGTTCAACATACAGAAGTCAATAAATGTAATACATCACATTAATTGACTCAAACACAAAAACCACATGGTTATTTCAATAGATGCGGAGAAGGCATTTGACAAAATTCAACACCTCTTCATGTTCAAAGCTCTCGAAAGAATAGGCATAGATGGCCTATTCCTCAACTTAATAAAGACAATTTACAAAACTCCTAAAGCACAGATCATTCTCAATGCGGAAAGACACAAGGAGTTCACACTCAATTCAGGAACAATACAATTCTGCGACTCTCACCACTGATCTTTAACATAGTACTTGAAGTTCTAGCCCAAATGATAAGACAGGAGAAGGGCATAAAAAGGGATACAAATCGGAAAGGAAGAAATTAAACTATCCCTCTTTGCAGATGACATGACTTTCTTTAAGCAGAGGACAAGCAGACAGAAAAAGACATCAGAGAGACTGTCCCATTTTCTATAGCCTCAAAGAAAATTAAATACCTTGGAATATCACTAACCAAGGTTGTAAAAGACTTATATAAGGAAAATATTGAAACACTCAAAAGGAAATAGAGGAGGACATGAGAAAATAGAAAGATATTGCATGCTCATGGATAGGGAGAATTAATGTAGTAAAAATGGCAATCCTGCCAAAAGCGATTTAAAGATTTAATGCTATGCCGATAAAAATCCCAACCTCTTTCTTCACAGACATAGAAAAAATAATCTCTAAATTTATTTGGAAGGGCAAAATACCTCAGATAGCAAAAACTATTCTAAGTAAAAAATCCTACTCAGGAGGTATCACCATGCCTGACTTCAAAACATACTACAAAGCCATAGTAACTAAAACTGCTTGGTACTGGCATAAAAACAGAAAGACAGATCAATGGAACAGATTGAAGACACAGCTTTAAATGGAACTACTTCAGTTATTTGGTCTTTGACAAGGGGACCAACAATATATGCTGTGCCAAAGATAGCATCTTCAACAAATGGTGCTGGAGGAATCGGATAAACACGTGTAAAAAAATGAAAATAGACCCACTCCTTTCACCATGCACAAAAATCAACTCCAAATGGATCAGAGACCTTAATATAAATCCGGTAACCCTGAACACACTGGAAGAAATATTAGGAGGAACTCTACATGAAATAGGAGTTGGAAAAAACTTCCTGAGCAAATCTCAAGCAGCCCAGGAAATAAGACAAACACTTAAACAATGGGACCTGATTAGGCTCAGAAGCTTATAGAAGCTTTTGACAAACAAACCATACTGAGAGCCAACAGACCCCATTCAAATTTTGAAATGATTTAGGCCAGCTCCAACTCAGACAGAGGCCTAATTTCCAAAACGTACAGAGAACTCAAAAAAATTAATAACAAAAACAAAAAATGTCCCCTCACTAAATGGGGTACTGATCTCAACAAAGCACAGAGGAGGAAACACAAATGGCCTTAACTCATTTAAGAAAGTGCTCAGCATCCTTAAGCATCAGGGAAATGCAGATCAAAACCACAATGAGATACCACCTTTCCCCAGTCAGAATGGCAATCATAATGAAAACTAACAACAGTCATTGCTGGCGAGGATGCGGGAAAAAGGAACCCTCATTCACTGCTGGTGGGATTGCAAACTTGTTCAACCGCTATGGAAAGCAGTGTGGAGACTTCTGAGCAGAATGGACATAATCCTTCCAATGGACCCAGTTATCCCTCTACTAGGCATCTATCCACAAGATGTCACATCTTGACGCAGAAACATTTGTACAACTATATTTATAGCAGCTCAATT
>PVHP010026222.1:0-24770 GCA_004024765.1 Zapus hudsonius
ACACACACACACACATACACACACACACACACACACACACACACACACACACACACACACACACACAGTTCGCTTCATCAAGTCGTCCTTTGTCTTCTCACAGTTTTATTAGAGCTCCTAAACCCTCTCACTTCTCAACGTTCTCATCCTTGCTAGTGACCTCCAGCCACTCACCCTCTGCTTAGACACCTTGCGGGCTACCCACTCTTTGCCATGAACCTGTGTACTGTACTTACACGTATAGCTTTATTGCCTGTGTTTCAGAAGAACAGGACAGGGCAGCTTTCTTTTATCTATTATTCATTAGTGTACATGATGTTCAAGAATTCTCTCAGCCACTGGCGGAACCAAATACCAGTTCATACAGCTCCTGTTTTAATGTTCTGTTCAAAACCTAAAGTGGTTTCCAAAGCTTAAACCATTGAGTTATCCATTAAGGTTTGGGTCTGAATTGTCCTCCAGATGTCTTAGAACAAAGGCATGGTTGCTAGCCTGTGGTATTATAGGAAGATGGTGGGAATCTTTGGAAAGTGGGGCCTATAGAAAGGAAGTTAGGTCATTAGGGGGCATGCCCTCGAAGGGAATATTGAAACCCCAGCTCCTTTTTCCTTCTTCATGTCTCTCTCTCTCTCTCTCCTCTCTCTCTCTTTCTCTCTCTGTATCTTTCTTGGTCAGTATAAAGTAAGCAAGCCCCCTCCACCACACATTCTCACCAGGATCTCCTATGTTGCCACAGGCCCAAAGCAACATAACCCAGAGACCATGGCTAGAACCTTTGAAATAAACCAAAAATGAACCAAAAATATACCCCTTTTTATAAGATTATCCCCACAGGTATGTAGGTACAGTAATGAAAAAATGAACCCAACATCCCACTTAAATAATAAGCTATGAGGAAGACATGAAGTAGAAACCTTCCTTTAAGTTCAGTTATTTAAATTACAAAGTAAAATGAAGCTCAAATCTGATTGACTGATTTTGCTTTTTTAAAAAGGATTATTTACCTACTTATTTGAGAGAGGAGGAAATAGAGAAAAAGAGAGAAAATGGGCACTTGAAGGCCCTCTAGCCACTGCATATGAACTCCAGGTGCATGTGCCACCTTGTGCATCTGGCTTTATGTGGGTACTGGCCAATCAAACCAGGGTTCTTAGGCTTTGCAGGCAAGTGCCTTAACTGCTGAGCCATCTCTCCAGCCCCTGTAATTTGCTTTTTAAAATAAGTGTTGGATATGCCAAGAACATTCATCAACAGTCTTTGCGAAGTATTCTTTGCTTGCAGTGATTAGTTGGGGAAAGATTTTATTCAAAATAAGATATATTTCTGAAACACAGGTGTATGGCAAGGCAAAAATGCACACCTCAGGTAATATCTTATGTCTTATTTATGATCTATTCTGTCACAAGCCAGAGGGAATGAATGAGAGGAGGTAAAGCAGAAACCAGACTTGAGGAGCTGAGAGTTATACAGTCTAATTTTAGACCTTTAAATTACAGTGCCCTTGACTGAAGGTGAAATAGTCCATGAATCTGAACACATGGTCTCCAGTTATGTCACTCTGGGGAGATAGGGGAACTTTTGGGGCAGGAGGCAAGGCTTTTGGATGTGGGTTGCTAGACACAGGCCTTGGAGGATCAGTTGCCTTTGGTGGCTTCTGGTTCAGGCCCTGTGTGTTCTGTCTGTCACGCATCACACTCACTATGGACAGGAACTGGCCCTGCCTCCACGCCTCCCCTGCCATATTGCACTGTATCCTCCAAATCATGAGCCAAAATAATCCTTCTTTCCTTAAGGTATTTTTCATCTCAAGGAGAAAAATAATACATATATTTAGGGCATTTCAATGGAGTTCAGACAATTTTTACTAATATAGTACTGGTTATATTAATGCACTATTAATGGACCAAGATCCTGGCTATGTGTCAGCCTCATAATACCTTTGAGAATTAAAGCTAGCCATGTAAAGTCATCAATGCTGATCTTCTCCTTAGTAGACTATTGCTTTAGAATTGATCATCTATTTATTTTTTGAGGCGAAGTCTCATGTATCCCAGGCTGGTTTCTAACCCATCATGTAGCTGAACCTGTCAACCTTGAACTTCTTGATTCTCCTGACTCCACCTTCTGAGTGCTAGGATTACAGGCCTGCACTACTATACCTGGTTTATGTTGTGCTGGGAATTGAACCCAGTACTTCACACATGCTAGGCATGGAACTTCCAATCGATTTATATCCCCAGCCCCAAACTGGTCATGTTGGTATTACTCTGCAGTCCTGTATTCTAAGATACCTGCTGGTCTTTGTTTAAAATATTTTCACACAACTTAAGAAGAATAACTAATTTATCTCAAATTGGAATCTCTCTCTTACACTTTATAAAATAGGCATTTATTTGACGATATATTACCATATACTTAAAACAAAAGGTAACTCTTTTCTTTCACAAAGTAATGTATATTGGAAAAATTCAGAAAAATTACAAAATAATAACTTCTTTTAATTGACTCTTAAAGCTAATTAAATGATCACATATGCATATTGAATGGTCACATATGCATATTAAATGAGCACATGTGCATATTAAAACTCATATATACATATTAAATGATCATATATGTATATCTGCCCAGCCTTTCATTGTGGAATCATATGCCAAATATATTTCATTTCCTGATATGTAAAAATAAACAAAACTATCATTACTACAGGGGAATTTTTCTCATCATTAAAATGACATAATTTTAAAGGTGTGTAATATAATCTCATGTGCAAACATTTCAAATATAGTTTTTTTTAACTAACATTGGCTCTACCAAACAATTTAAAACATACATTTTAAAAGTTAGAGGAAGGGGAGAGAGTCTAAGCCTGTGAAAAATCGATCAGTCTGGCAACTCCTGGTTCCAGTCACCAGCTCCTTCCCTCACTGAGCTGTTGACCAAAGTGACCCATGAGGTCCCAAAAACAAGACAGGATTCTGTTAAAGCTCTTGAATACCCACCCCAGGCCTGAGGTAAGATCCTGTTGCTAAAGAAACCACAGAAAGTCATCAGCATCAAGGGACCCTGCAAGGTCCAGATAGGTAACCAGCCCCCAGATGGTAGTTAGTGCAGTGCTGGAAGGCACTGCATAAGTTGCCAGGGGAAGTTGGTCAACAACAGCTGGAATAAGCAGAGACCACTGATATGAAACGCAGTCTGCCACTAGGAGTAGGCTGAACACACTTCCTAATGGGAGAGAACAGCTAACCAAGAAATGAGCACTTGTGCAATGGAGGAGCCAAAGCCTCGGGGAGGCAATCAACAGCTTTTAATTCAGCCAACTAATCCACTCAGTGAAGGAGAGCCCTTAACTGGAACTGTGGACTCAGGGTGAAATGCACCAGGAACCAGCATCTTCAGCCCCCAAAGAGAAATGCACTATACGAGTGATGGACATAGAGCTATTAACAACAGTATCTAGCTAATTCAGAAATGTGTATCTCAGTTAACCTATACTGATCTCACTCTCTGATGGAGATTATGTTTGTATTTTTCAGAAGGCAGAGAGAGAGAGAGCTATGATTCCTCCAAACCTACCAATGAACCGCAGGCTGATGATAGCTGACATCCTGGCAAGAGATAGCCATACCAGATCTTCCATGAAGGATCCGCAGAGAGTGGTGGGATAAGCAAGAAACTTATATCCACAACCAATCAGTCAACCTAGGATAAACCAGCCAGACAGACACCAATGATTTTTAACACAACCTAAAGCAGAAGTATAGAGGCACCTAAAACCTCAACAATAAAGCAGCCTTAATACTCACCAGCCATGACTCAGGGAACTGAGCGGAAGAGGGGGCATAAAGATTGTAAGAGCCATGGTGGAGGAGAATGTACAGAGACATGGCCCCCCTCAGTAACAACATACAAATGGGGGTGGAACCCGGTTGACTCCTAGGCTATCCATAACCTCCTACCCCATGGACTGATCCAGTTTGCCTATGGAGGAGAATACCCAGCTGATTGGGGACAGGGAAGAGGGAAATTGGGGAAATAGAGATATCAACTCATTATTTGCTCATTCAATGTATCTAATTATGAATAATAAAGAAAAAAATTTTTTTAATAGAGGAATAAAAAGATATGGAAAGAAGGTAGCAGATCCTGGGCCCTCTTTCTTTACTTCTAAGAATAGAATTTTATAATATTTGGGCTATCTCTTTATGTAATTATGTCCATATTTCAAAGTTATGTGTTTATACACTCACTTTCAACTTGTCAGTTTTATGACCCAGGCTGGTGACTTCATATGATCAAAGAGGAGGATTTAGTACCTTTATTCCAACTGCTTTCTCTATCATTCCTCTTACAGAATGAAATGATAATTTTTTTGTTAAGACAAAGTCCATACTCAACATTATGACTACAAAGATATTCTCTGTTAAGATAAGTAATATGTTTCGATCTAAAAATTTGCAACTAAAACATTTTCTTGGTGTATGACGAATGATCACATTAGGATTAGGGAGGTAGCCTCGTGAGAACGTACTTGCCTTGCATGAATGAGGACCTCTTGAACCAATATGATGTACTAGGTTTATCTTTGTTGAGAAGGTGGCTGCCCACAACCCTCACCAGGCTTCTCTGGGGACTGGTGATCATGATGCTTTGTTTGTATTTTGAGCTGTGCAGTCTCACTTTCAATGGAGATGTGATCAATAGAACCCTAAGTGTGGCAGTAGGCTTCCCTTAGTGCTTCGTAGTTAATTACCCAGCCCTTTCAAGTTCAGGATCCCAAACCCTCTGCATGATGCATAAATAATGCAAGTCATTCATCCATCCTTGTGACAAATATCAACCGTATATCAGAGTTTGGTACTTTGTGTGTTTAAGAAGACTTAGATTAACAAATTCCTTTTTAGTTATTGTTACTCAGCTTTCCTCAGTATCATAAATACCTGAGGTAATAGAAATTTATTCAGAGAAAAAGTTTATATTGGCTTATGAGAAATGGGGCGTAGAGGCAGGAGTTCCACTACTCCTTTTGAGAGTACACCTCGACCACCACACACCCTTCCTATAGGTCCCAGGGCTCCCAAGTTCCTACCACTTCCCAGTAGCACCAGTCAGTCCCTGGGGACCAACCTTGTAATCCATGAGCATACTGGAAGGCATCCAAATCCACTCCCCAGCGCTCACTGACTGGCTTTGTGCCTTTGAGCCAAAACATGATCTCCTTGGGCTCAGTCTCCCGAGTTAGCTGTGCAATATTACCATTTTGATTAAATACATTAGAACAATAAAGCAGCAAGCCAGAGCTCCAACTATTGTACCTCTCAATACTTTAGACCTCTGTCTCCTTTCTCAATCCAAATAACCTGAAAAGATTAGACATATTCTCTTTTCTGTTGTTTTAGGGATTTGCTTCTTTCAAGAAATGCTCACAGGGTCTAGTGATGGCCTTTTCTTTTGACATATGTGTATGTGTGTGGTATACATACATGTTCATATATGTGGGGGGGGCTTGTTTGTGTATGGGTGTGTGTACATGTATGTGGACCAGTGGTCAATGCTGGATGTTTTCCTTGTTAGCTCTCTACCTTATTTTTTGAGACCGGATCTGTCACTGAACCTGAAGTTCACAAATTTGCGTAGAATACTAGCTAGCTAGAAATCCCCAGGAAATCCTCATGTCTCCACCTCCCCAGCACTAGGATGGTGATGTGAACCATCACTCCAACTTTACTCACGCAGCCATCTCCCCAGCTCTGTTCTTGTTTTATCAAGTCCACAGGGGGCAAGGAGCTGAGAAGAAGTCAATCAGGAGGTTTTAGGAGGGTGGGTAGGGAAAGTTTTGGCATGGGGAAAGTGGTTGGGTCTATTTCCATTCAATATACATGTTCAGGTAGTGAGACTACCTAGTGTCCAAATGGACTCAGCAATTAGTGAGCGTAGACTCATAATCCCCCATATCCTGAGCTCCCTGTGTTAACCACCTATAATTAGCCTCATTCAGTTGCTGCCTGGATGATACAGTCCTCAGATTCCCTGGGCAGGTGTTCACAGGCCCTCTTCCTGCAGGATGAGGATTCAGAAGTGATGACTCACTAGGGTCATTTGTATTAACAGCCACAAGCTGATTGGTTGTCCCCCCTCTCTCTTTGTCTCCTTCCATTGCATGCCCTTTTCTGAGTTCTCTGCCCTTCCTTCAAAGCATTAAGGAGTCTGGCTGTGCTGGGGAGAGAAAAACTAAGAATGGTGTAGATAACACCTCAATATAAGCAGCCTTCAATTTACAGTGAGCTTGGGCTTGGGATGGCAATGGGCAGGGTCTCGTCCTGAGAGCCACCTTGTTGGTTTGAGCTACTTTCTAACAGGATTTAGGAATGCTGACTTTGAACTTTTTCCACCTGAAGAGTCAGGTGCAAAGCCCAATCATGGCCTGGATGAAAATGGAAAAAGCAGAAAGGAAAATGGGAGAGGAGGGGAAGAGAGGGATGGGGAGGAGAGAATAGGGGAGAAAGGAAAAGAAGGGGAGGAGAGTAAAAAGGAAAGAGAAGGGAACAAAAGGGAAGGGAAGAAGGAAGCTTTTTTGTCTGGTTTGATGGTCTTTAACAATTAAGGACAAGTATGTTCACTAGCATTTTTAAATGATTTATTGATACACTCAAGAGATAGAACGACGCAGTGCAGGCGTCTAGATTCAAGGAAACAGGTCTGCAATATTAGCTAAGTTTTATTATTAGACATGTAGGTTATTCGGTGATTGACTTACCATTTGTCTCACTGGAAAAATTGCCATAATGGAAATGACTCTCTTTCACATACAGTTCGTCTAGTATTATTAGGTGGTGCACAATGGTTAGATGCGTTAATGTGCTTCAGTCACAATGGGCATGGGTGTTGGTAAGGGAAAGAGCACAGATGGCAAGATATCACTAAATTCATAATCCAATATCAGTCTCCCATTCCATAGGCATAAAATAACAAAGAACAAGCCTTACTGTCACAGACTAGAAAGTAATGCTCAACTGTTGCTTTTTCTTCCTGAGTTCAACGGATGGCCTCATCATAAATTATGCTACAAAAAATCTTCACTCTGAAGTAGTTTCTAGTTACTGGGTAGCACATGAGCCTTCCATTTCTCCTGACAGACTCATCGCTCACTTCTCTCTGCACATTTCTACGCAACTAGGGTAAAAACACGTAACGTTTTCTTCTAATATTGCGATGCAATCGCTTTTGACATGATCAGAGATGGATGAAACCAAAACAAGTATGCAGAAATGGGAGAGTGACAACTTTCCCCATCTGCATGACTGTCTTCGTGTTGGGCACTTGGGACATTGTGTGTGTCGTGACCAGTGGCAAGCATGGTCACAGGATGTCTTCAGAGTCGTCAGTATACAGGTAGGGCTCACGATGTGAGAAGGAGGGAGAGGATAGGGAATGTGTGGTATCGATGAATGAAGAAGGTCCCTAACCTTCAGCCCCACAGCACTGGGACTTAAAGAGTTTGTGCTCTCGCTGGATTTTCAAGCTGACCATTTAGAGATACAGATATGGGATTTACCAAAGGCATGTGTGGTTCTCATACCAGGGTCTTGGCAGGGGCTTCCATCTCTTTTAATGTAGTTTTTTTGTCATGAATTTACTCCTATCTGTCTTACTGGTCTCTCTTTGAAATCCCTGTTTGTTAAATTTTCTTTTGCTTTTATTTTTCTTTCTCCTCCACTTTCTGATCTAGTCTTATTACAATTATCTTTTAATTTCTATAATAAATATATAAGGTCTTTTGTGTTCTAACCTTCTCTTTATCAATTCTCTGTGATGGTTAAATTTTGTTGTCAACTTGACCTTTTTAATGATCTTGGGTGGGTCTCTGAGGATGTTCACAGGAAGACCGCCTCTCAGTAGGGGACAGAATGTAAGGAAGCTAAGAGAAGCTAAAAATTAACATCCCTTCCTGGAAGGGCAGTACAGGAAGGAAATACCAGAGATTTGGGGAGTAAACAAGTCTGGAAAGGGTTCAAAGACCCCACTCTAAGGCTATATAAAGGGGAAGGAAGTCTCTCCTTGCCTCCTGCCTGTGTGTATGATGTTGGTGATAAAGTTTTTTCTACTTCGACCTGATATGGGGTCCAGCCTATTTCACCATGATGGAGCTTCCCTTGAATATGTAGCTTCAATAAATCCTTTCCTCCCACAGCTGTGCCTGGTTTGGAGATTCATCCCAGAGGCCTGACTATGGCTGACTATGACACTATCCTTTTTAAAATAGCATGAATGCATGATTTTAACTCTGAAACTCATAAGTAGTTGACATAATACTTCTCTCCTTTATTTTCTTATTATTTCCTTAGTTTGAGATGCTATAAGAAACACCTAGAGATATGATAAAGAGCCGTTTATATCACTTAGTTGTGGAGGCTGTAAGTCTCAAATCATGTAGTCAGCATGGCCAGCATCTGGTTTGGCGGCAAACTGCTATCTTCACCCAGCAGAAAGAGGGACAGAGAGATCTCTGGGGTCTCTATAAAATAGGGATGTTGAACTGGTTAAGGTGCTTGCCTGCAAAGCCTAAAAACCCAAGATTAATTCCCCAGTACCCATGTAAAGCCAGATGCACAAAGTGGAGCATACATCTGGAGTTTATTTTCAGCAGCTGGAGGCCCTGGTGTGTCCATTCTTCTCTCTCTCTCCTTGAAAATAAATAAACAAAAATATTTTTAAGAATATACAGGACTGCTAATCCACCTGGGAGGACTCTTCTGTCAAAGTCCACATCCCCAAGACCTCTGTCACATTGTGGAGCTGGGATTGCAATATGAGTCATGGGTGGGAGGGCTACAAGTTTTCAACTTTGTTTTTCTTCTTCCTCCTTTTCTGTTTTAATATCTCTTTCAACGTTTAGTCATTTCTCAATGTTTCTGATGATTCCTTGGTTCTCTCTTCATATTTAAAAATGGAACACTGAAAATCAAATTATCACCAGAAACCAAGTTAAAGAGAAAATTTCAAAACAGAGGAACTATTTGTTATATTTGACAGAATAATGGACAATATTTATCTATATTTTAAAAAGCATAAAATAGCCAATAAAGTATTTCAATAAAAATGAATGACATAGTTAGCCAATTTGTGAAATGTAAATAGCTCACATTTCCACAGGCTGAACTTATAACCAAGGACAACTATGACTAAAAATAAGACATGTTTAGCACTGACCCCAATGTTGTCCTTGTTCTCAGTGGCGATCTGGATATTGGCAAAGCCAGGGAACAAACACATGTTGCTGGCACAACTGTAAAGTGGTGACTACTTTCAGGAGAATAATTCACTTATATGTGTTAATATTTCAAAAAAGTGTTTACACTTTGAGCCTTCAATTCTACCTTTAATAATTTTAAGGAAGTGGCCAATTTTTCAAAGACCTATCTTCATCCAGTGTTGTTTATTATAAGGTGAACAGGATGCAACACATGCCCAACAATAGCTGTTAACTGGGTGAATTACGGTTCTACCCATTTGTGAAACCTATAAGGAGTCATGTCACTGAAATTTATTTGTTGACAAGGAAAGATGTGAATGACCCATTATTTAATCAAAAGGGTACATTAGAAGGTTGTATAAACATAGAGATTCCAGCCTGGGAGGTGGCTCACAGGAATGAGAGCTTGCTGCACATGCATGAGGGCTTGAAGACCCGAGATGGTTCGAGTTAAATCCCCAGGATCCACATAAAAAGTTTGTAATTCCAGTCTTGTGGGGGCAGAGACTCAACCAGGCTGACCAAAATCAACAGCTTCAGGTTTAGTGAGAGACTCTGACTCAAGGAAATAAAGTGGAATAACAGAAGAGTATGACACCTGATATTCTCCTCTGGCCTTATGCATGTACATGGGGCATGCACACCTGCACACACATATGTTCATTTAATGCACGCACACACAGATCCAGTTAGAGTAATACTTATATGGGGGATAGAACAAGCCCTGATGATACATACATTATATATAATGATTACTCACAGAAAACAGAAATATAATGCTTTATTTTCTATTTCTGTATATTTCTCTAGATTATCCACAACAAACAAAACATGGTACATGATCTTAAGAATCTTCTTTTTTTATTGTTCATAATGAGTTACATTATTTAGTGGGCAAACGATGAATTGTTATCCCCAGTTCCCAATGCCCCTCTTCCCCCATCCCCAATCAGCTGGATATCCTCCTCTGTGGGCAGTCTGGATCAGTCCTTGGGGCAGGGGATCATGGATAGCCTAGGATTCAGCCCGGTTCTCGTGGCCCTAGTATGTTATTACTCAGGGGCATCATGCCACTAGATATTCTCACCCACCATGGCTCTCACAATCTTTCTGCCCCCTCTTCTGCTCAGTTCCTTGAGTTGTGGTGGGTGAGTATTAAAGCTGCTTTAATGTTGAGAACTTAGGGTTCTTTGTGTCGAAAATCGTTGGTTTCGGTATCACTGGGTTATCCTGTGTTGATTGAATGGCTGTGGCTGTGGGTCCCTTGTTCATCCCATCATTCTCTGCAGGGTTCCATATGGATCCTCCAGGGTATGACTGGGGTGGCTCATCTCTTGCCAGGATCTCAGCTATCGGCCTAAGGTTGGTTGGTATGGTTAGATGGACCACTGCTCTCTTGCTGCATTCTGAAAAATAAAAACAAAATCTCCATTGGAGAGTGAGATCAGTATATAAGAATCTTAATTAAGCAAAGAAAGTCAATGTGATTTAGTGCAGGGGGGGGTGGACATCCTTGCCCTTCTCTGTCTATTACAGAGTGATGAGATGTAGACCAGTGACTTTATGCAAAGCTACATGTCAGAGTGTCTAGCTTCCTGGGTCCTTGTGTCTCTATATGTGGGGAAACTTCCACTCTGGTGACTTCCCATGACTATCCTCACACTTAGTTGGCCCTGTTTCCAGCTCATACCCTCTGCTGTAACTAGACTTTGAGAGGGATGGACTCTTCTACAGTCAGTTTTCCCAGAGAAAAGATTCCAGTCTCCTTGCCAGGTGAGAATGTGTTGGCTGGAGATGAGGAACAGGGAGAGAGTTGGAAGTCTCACTATTCCTGATACAGTTCTTTTTTCTGTGTATTTGTGTGTGGTGTACTGTGTGTGTATGTGTGTAAGTATAGTGTATACACATGTGTGGTATGGTGCGTGTACAGGTAGAGTGGACGCACATGTGTTGTATATGGTGTGCATATGTGTGTGTGTAGGTAGAGTGTATACACATGTGTGGTATATGGTGTGTGTATATGTGTGTGTAGGTATAGTCATACAAGTGTGTATACACATGTGTGTGGTATGGTGTGTGTGTGGGTAGAGTGTATGCATGTGTGTGTGCAGATGCGTTTGTGTCATACACATGCATGCAGAGGCCAGAGGAGAAAGTAAAGTGTTCTTCTCTCTTTCACTTTCTTTGAACTGGAGTCTCTTTCTGAATACAGAGCTGCTGTTTTCAGCCAGATGGTCTGGCCAGTCAGGCCCAGCAATTCTCCAGTCTCCACTTCCCACAGGACTGGGGTTACTGGTATTGCAGACGTGGGCTGTCACACATGGATGCTGGGGCTCACACTCAGACTGTCCCAGGCCCTCACAAAGCACTCTTGCACACTCAGCCATCTCCCCAACCCCACTTCATACAGATTTTAAGTAATCTTTCTGGAAGCCACCACTTCCTGTAGCTCAGAATACCTACTGTCTGAAAGACTCCTTGATCTTCCCAGGGTGCTGCAATCCTAACAGACTGATTTCCTGTGTGACTGTCCTCAACAGTTCTGGACTCCTGATGGGTTAATTCCCACTCGTCCTTACATCTCCAGATTCCAATGTGTTGACAGCATTTCTTGCCAATGAATTCATCTTTCCTCAGCTTCCTTTCCTCCTTCACGGCTGCTATCTTTTGTCTACACCCATCTTAACAACATTTCAGAAGGAACAAAGGTAAGCATTTACATTCAGTCCAATACACTTAACAGGAAGCCTTGCAAAGATCTATATATTTTTGTTCTATTCATAAATAACACTGGGCACAGTTGTCTTTTTATCAGAAGTGTCAAGGGTTTGGCAAAGCTGACTCGGTGAAGATGTCACTTGTGTTCACCTGACTTGGTCAGGAGCTGGGACACGAAGTTTCTTCTCCTTCCTTGATTAGCCTAACCATGGAGAGGACTATGCAGAGAGTAAATGGCAATCAGACTCTGCCAATTTCTCAATAATAAAATGTTGTGCTTGCCTAGGAAGGAAAGTGCAGCTGTTCAGGACAGATGGAAAATAGCTGACTGCATGTTAGCAGGATTCAATGAGACATCTCAAGTGACTAGGCACGTGGAGGAAGGGATGTGTGAACCGTGTTTCTTCTTCCCATCTGAAAAAAAATGTATCTCTGGATAATTAACATTTATTCAGATGGTTTTTTTTTTCTCCCAAACCACTCCCTCTTATAAAGAATTCCCAAAAATCAGTTCACTAAATATTGTGTCCCCAAATGCACTTGGATTTGCCTGCAATAAATTCATTTTTTTCAGGAATCCTCTTTTTTTCAATTAATTTATTTTTTAATTGTCCATGAGTTACATTATTTAATGGGCAGACAATAAGTTGTTATCCCCCATTCCCAGATGCCCCTCTTCCCCATCCCTGATCAGCTGGATACCCTCCTCCGTGGGCAGTCTGGATCAGTCCTTGGGGCAGGGGACCATGGATAGCCTAGGAGACAGCCCGGTTCTGCCAGCCTTAGTGTTGCTACTGAGGGCGGCCATGACTTTGGGTATTCTCCCCCACCAAGGCTCTCACAATCTTTCCGCCCCCTCTTCTTTATTGCAAAGTTTTTATTCCCACGTGATGCAGTAAGGTCAGCGTTCTCCATGTGTGCATCTGTGGGCTTGTTGACACACACATGAGAACATGCTGATTACTGCTTTAGGTGTGTTCACATTGTCTCCAAATCTGCAGCATTACAAGTCTAAGGGCAAGGACAAAGATGTATGTTCCATCAACTGCTATTTTCTTGAGGCATCACTCCCTCATCTAAATACATGGTAGGGATTCATTAAATACTTGCTGATTTACTGATGAAATACCTTGTAGAAAAGGGTCATTTGGACTCCTAATAGCCAATGTACTGCTGGACCAGTGTGAAATAAATTGAGGACATTTTTGGTTAAGAAACACCAGTGGGGTTGGAGAAATGGCTCAGTGTTTTAGGCATTTGCCTACAAAGCCTAATGACCTGGCTTCTTTCCCCAGTACCCAGATGTACAGCCAGATGCACAAAGTGGTGCATGTATCTGGAGCTTGTTTGCAGTGGCTGGAGGTCACCAGTGGACACAATCGGTCATACCAACAATATGAGGTACAAGAAGCAGTAACACTGGGAGATGGAAAGCAGCATGTTAGTGACCAGAAGCCGAGGAGGAGTGAAAGGGAAAAGAGACTTGTGTTTAAGGGAGTCGGGGTTTCAGTTTGACAAAATGAAATCTATATCTAGAAGTAGATGCTGGCGATGATAGCACAGCATAATGAATATACTTAATGTCCTAAACTATACACTTAAAATAAATTACAAATTTCATGCTGAAATCTTTTGTTATTGTGCCTATTTTGTTTTTTAAGAAAAGAAATTGCTATTTACCTTACTAATGGGTCAATGATGTAGGAAGTTTCTTAGTACCAGGGTGTCTGGAACCCCACCATGTTTATCATGTTTAACCAGGGGGATTTCAAGTTTATATTCATCCCAACATCATTGTAACAGATGCATTGGAGGGCTGATGAGGAAAATGTTGTATCTGAATAAAACAACATACTTCGTGTACACTTATGGAGCAAAAATATACTTCATGTACATTATCTAGAGATTCTGTCATTGTTGTTCTCAGCTTCAGCCATGGAGATCTTGGAGGTGGAAAAACTCTTGTTTTATCACATTTTGTTCTCCAAGTCTCCAGAATGTTTTTTCCTTTCCCAGCATCTTTCATCCTATGGAACATATTAGAGCAATATGATCCATTTACACACACAACCTGAAGAGAATGTGTCTTGACCCATATTCTCAGTTGGGAAGTGTCAACACAAGGAGCCAACCTAATGCCCTGAGGTCTTAGAAATTTTCCCAACTTGGTTTTGGAATGATGAAATCACTGGAAACTCTGTACAGCTATGTGGGTTTGATTCTCAGTGTGACCTAAAGGAAAGTCCTTATAGTGGGCAAGCATAGGAACTGGAGCCTAAACTCTGCAAGAATGGCTCAATGCTGACTAGAGTCAGCTTCTGGAGTCAGTCTATGAAATATGTCAGAGGTCCACAGGGGCTTTTGGTTGGGTGCAGAAGTATCTGGCATGGGAGACATGATGTCTTAAGTGTCTGGTCAAAATTAATAATAGAGGACAAAGCAATGTACAGAGATGACAATGCAGTGTACAGCCTCAGAGGGTCAGTACACTGAGGAGAAGGAGAGTTCTCTTGGTTAATGAGATGTCACTTCCATATAGTGCTAAACCTCCCCCTAAGAAAGATGTCTACGTCATTAAGCTTCCATTCTTGCTCCTTCCTGCTCAGTAATGCAGAACAATAGTCTGAGAGGTCATGTGATCATGTGATAAGAAGAAAGGAGCTATGGCTTGGCCATTGGAAAGTTCTAGTCTTAGTTTTTGTTGTGAAACCTCCACACTGACTTCCATAGTAGTTGCACTGATTTACATTTCCACCACAAATGAATGAATGAATGAGGGTTCCCCTTTCTCCACATGCTCAGCAGCATTAGCTGTCATTTGGGGTGTGTGTGTGTGTGTGTGTGTGTGTGTGTGTGTGTGTGTGTGTGTGTGTGTGTGTGTTGCAGTCATCTTCACAATCCTGGCACAAAGCACCCAATCAAGTAGCATGTGGAATGAAAGGGTGTTTTTTGGTTTAGAGACTCAAGGGAAAACTTCATGATGGCAGGGACATGAGCAGCAGGCATTGTGCCAAATATTGGCAAGGGGGAGCTGGCTATAGTATCCATAACCACACCCCCACTTCCAACAGAGGCTCCGATTTCCAAATTGCCATCTGCTGGAGACCTACCTAGTGTGACCTAAAGGAAAGTAGATATGAGTTTATGGAGGACATCTAATTCAAACCAGCACAATGTATGTATGTATGTATGTATGTATGTATGTATGTATGTATGTATGTATATTTGTGAGCAGGGAGAGAGACAGATTTTGCATGTGCCAGGGCCTCTTGCCACTTTAAACTCCAGATGCACAAACCTCTTTATGCATATGGCTTTATGTAAGTACTGGGAAATCAAACCCAGGCTGACAGGCTTTGCAAGCAAGTACCTTTAACCACCGAGCCATTCCTGAACCCCTTCATTTCTTTTCTTGATGACAGCCATTCTAACTGGGGTGAGATAGAATCTCAAAGTAGTTTTAATTTGTATTTCCCTGATGGCTAAGGTTGATGAACACTTTTTGAGTATTTATTGGCCCTGTTGTATTTCTTCTTTTGAGAGCTTTCTGTTTAATTCCATCACCCCCTTTTTATTGGATTGTTATCTTGTTGTTGGCTAGCCCGCACAGTAATGGAAGGTGTTATGAAGCTGCTGGGGGAGAAGTGTCACCAATAGTCTGTCACCAACAGCTGTGAACCCTGTGTGTAACACCACTGGCAGGTCAAGCACAATGTACCCATTGGTACAATAGTAGCAAGTCTGTTACAGGGGTCACCAACCCCTTTCTGATTGGATTTGAGGTTTGCCCCACAAGAGGCAATCCTTACTGGTACAACAAACCAATCAAAAACTCACACCTGGGATTGTCATGGGCCTTAGTGAGTAAACTACTGCTGTTGTTTACTACATAGGCATGATGTAACTATCAAAATGTGTTCTAAATAATTGTGTTTATACCCATAGCTTATTGCTGCCATCAGCTTGTTACAGAAGCGTCTTCATGCCATGGGCAGTGGTGCCTGCAGAGAAACTCATAAATGGCCATAATCATGTGAATAAGTGACAGCTGAATGCTCAGATGTAAACAGGACATCTCTTACCTCCTGCAAAGCTTAAGGACATCACAGAAGAAGTGGAAATAAACATAGAATTGAAGGAAAATAAATGTAAGTAATGGTTGGGGAGGGGGCATTTTTATCAGTGGTAAACCACTGGTAAGCTCTTGCTGCTGTACATAACCTCTCAACCATGCTGTGGTCAGCAACTGTAATGTAAGGGACCAATGTCTCCCTTAATTAAAGGGAAGCAATAGAGGCTGATGGGAGGTGAAGTCAATCGAAATATACTGTATACATGTTGGAAAATGTTGCAATGAGATTCATTATACAAAATTAATATATACTAATAAAAATAAGAGATAGACAAAAGTGCTGGACTTTTCCTTTTCAGGATGACTTGAGCCTTTCATTCTGAGTCTCACTTCTGTCCACTCAACCTCAGATTTCACTGAACCAAACATCGCTTCCTGATTTCACATTTCCAAAGCTCTCACTGAACTTTCTCTGGGTCTAGCCCACCTGTGCCCCTTGCCTAACTGAACTTCCTGGGTTCCTTTGACTTAGGACATCTCCCAAAGCTTTCTTGCCCTTCCCTTGACTTTTTGAGAGGCTCAGCCTCTACTCTTCCTTCCGCACAGAAAGGGAAAGGTCAGTGAAGAAATTAATTCTGGGAAATGATGAAGAAGCAAGAGTCATTTCTAGAATATTTTCTTGGAGACCAACACTTAGTGATTGCACAGGTGAAGTTGAAAGGACTCAAAGATCCTGTTCTTTATAACCTTTTGTTTGAAGTCATTTTGGAGCTAGAAAAAAAATATGAAGAATATCTAATTTTCTGAATCTCATTTTCAAATTCAAATCTCCAATGTTCCCCGAGGCAGTGGATCACAGACAGCACAGTGATAAAAACTTAATAAAGGGCCCAGAAAGATCATAGATCACATTGGCCCATCAGCTGTCATAGGTAAGGGAACAATAATGATATTATTCTAATACTTGGGCTGTTCTTGGCTCTGTTTCACTCTCTGCAGTGACAGCTAGCTCAGCCTCAAGCTTTCGCACTGCCTCCATGAGTTCATCTGCAGTCTCTGGTCATTTCTGGCAAAGCCTTTCTTCTGACTCTGCTTAGAACTATGTTTAACCACAATGTCTATGTATGGTGGTGTCTTTAAGTCATGACTGCAGTCACTTCCTCTCCCAGGCTCTCCCCTTTTCCAGCTCATTTACTCTGTTACCAATTATCTTTTTATAACAGAAAGTAGGTCCATATAAAGGTCTTCTATTAAGACCGCCTCTTGTCTCCCTAGGCCTGCAGAACAAGCTAAAGCTTTTTAAATGGAAAACAAATACTTTATAGTATAAACTCTGACTCATTTTGCAGCCTCACTTCCTGACACTGTGACCAAGCTCTTATCAGTGACTCCTTGCCTACAGCCCTGAGGGTCTCTGCCATTACAGTTCCAGAGACATAGGATGCATTGATTTCAGAAGCTTTCCTAGAACCCTCTCTTTTTCTCTGCTTAGAGAAGGATTAAATTGTCATCCATAGCTTTCTCTACTTCCTAAACTCCTGCTGGAAGGATCTCTACCCTCTGGTGATATTGGAAATACCTGTGCTTCTGAGATCTACTCTTATCCCCTGACTTAACTCGAAGACATGCTAGACTGGAACCCTCACTTGGGCACTTCCTTTTCCTTCCCAGTGTCTAATATTACATACTCAATTAAAGTTAAATGGAGAAGAGAGAGACAGAGATAATCCACAAAGAGGAGCAGAAAAGATGGCTGCTTTTCCCCTGAGCAAAGGCTGCCTTGACACCATTACTGAACCCGAGTGTGAGTCACTTGGAAAAATTCATCAATTATTGACTTTTGTTCTGGTTAATTTCCTACTTGAAGTCCATTTTTCATTGGCTCATAGGAGAAAAGTTGGTACATAAATGAAAGGAAGGGTTGTGAATGTAAACATCTAATGTGACCTTCCTGTCTTTCGCTGGGGACAGTGACTCCCCCTAAAGTAGGCTAGTTATTCCTTCCTGTGCCTCATCCTACAAACTCCCATCCCAAAGATCTGGGATTAGCAAGTATTACCTGTACCTAAATCCACATTCTGAGAGAGACAAAGAATAAAGACTCAATCTCTTTCTGCCTGCTCTTGTGAGTGTTCCCGCCACTCTCTAGAAAGAATTTTCATACCCTTCCCTCCTTTGATCCTTCAGCCTTACTTTACTGATAAATTATATATGTATGCATGCATACATAAGATATTCATCTCAGAATTATTTTATGTTAGCAAAACATTTAAAGGGCAATGGTCAACTCAATTATGGAACAAATACAGTCAATAAATATCAGATTTCAGAAAAAGGTAGACTGACACTCTAAAAATGACCACATTAATTTGGTGATGAAAACCAAATGTCACCATCTACTAATTTTTCATGCTCATAGCTGCCAGCATAAAGATCTGGGGACATTTTCTTTTTGACGGGATCAGCTGGAAGTAAGCTAGAGAAACCCCAGCCCAAGCAGCTGACTTGAGCCTAACACTCATAGAGATGTCCTAACTTCTCCAGCCCATTGACCTTTCTGCTTCCATAAGGGACCCCCATGCCTCCCTGGGGCATTTCCTGGTGTGTGCTCCCCTCCGCTCATTCAGCACATCATCCTGCCATCAGCTGCTGTGTGTTGAGGCTCCGAAGAGAAGAACCCCTGGGCTTGCTATCCCATCTCTGCCTTCAGATCACTTCCCAGACCTTAAAACTAAAGCATGATTTGGCATGTCTTCATTTTCTAGGACCTGAGAGTTCTCATTCTCTTTCCTAAGGAAGAAGGGGTGCACCTGACCTCCAATTCCACCTCCTAGTTTTGCCACCCAAATACTTCTCCAGGGGGAAAAGAACAGCAGAGAGCACGAGAGGAGTAGAAGAGAGCTCATCTCACTCCTGTCCAGTGAGTCTGCACCCTGCATCCCAGGTTAAAATCCTTCATGGGCCTTCCCAGCATATTTGGTGTCTTTTATCAGAGGGATTGGATGAGAAGGGAAGGGTGACAATGAGGCCACATGGTTCTGACAGTGGTCACCTATTCCCTGCTCATGCTCCTCCTCTAGGAAAAATATTCAAGGTTAATGACAACTCTTCACCTAACCATAGTAGGAGGCATATACAATCCAATAGAGATGTCCTGAGCCAACCTGTTCTCTAGGAGAAAAAAACTGTGGTACATGTCTGTTGTAGTTACCTTCACATTCCTAGGACAAAATATCTGACCAAAAGCAGCTTATGGAAAGAGAGGGTGTATTTTGGCTTACAGTTTCAAGGGGAGGATTCATGATGGCACGGGAAAGTATGGCATGAGCAGAAGCTGGACATCACCTCCTTGTCACAGCAGATAGAAAAAGCATCAAGAGAGTGAGTTGAGCTCTGGCAAAAGGGAGCTGGCTATTGTGGGACCCTGCTGAGGGGCATGGAGGACATAGGGTTAAAGGAAAGTTGAGACTGGCCTGAAACCATGATTATCTCATCCTGAGACTGGCAAGAGTTTGGCCACTGCTGTCTCCTTCCCTCCCTAAACTACAGCCACCTGGTGGGCCCCGGCAAACCCTGATAAGTCCAGGCACTTCAAGGTCTGAGCTTATTGAAGTTCACATAATTCAGCTATAAGGTGATAAAAAGGCCTAGGCAACAAAACAGTCCCTCCAGCTTATTTATGCAGCTGGCCCTACCAATCCTTTCATAAGACATCCACAGACCACCCTGCCCCCACCCATCCCCTTGCCACTTATGCCCCTGTCTCTCCTTTTCCTTCTAAATAAAAGCAACTTTCCTTAATAAATTTAATAAACGAGCTCTTTACTGCAAGTGTCTCCTGCGAGTTCATCCTCTCATAGGCTCACTACTGTCCCAAGACTCTGTCCACCCAGCTGCATGGATGAAACAGGTTTTAGTGTACAATAACCCCCCCCAAGTAATCCACAGACTACAGCTATAATACACTAACGCCTGCCTCAGTAGCACACCTCCTTCAGAAAGGATTCCAAAATTGCCACCAGCTGGAGACCAAGCATTCATGGGTTTATGGGACCAAGTGGTTCAAACCACCAGAATACCTATAATGACAGCACTATGAATCATAGGAGGGTAGAAAGTTTAAGACAAGCCTGGGCTTTATCGTTACCTTGTCTGGAAAAAAAAGACAAAAGAAGAGGTTTGGTTTTGAATTTTTTTTCAATTCTTAATCCAAGTCAATGCCACATGATAAACCATGGGCAATGCACATGTGATTTATAAATCACAGGGCTTTATAGTCCAGCCCCAGAAGACAGTGTGTCTTCTTGTCTTCTGCTATCACTGATCTAGCATCAGGTCATCATTTGGGGTCCTTGTATCACATTTTTCTTTCTTCTACAGTGATGGTATTTCCTAGGGTTGGCTCCATATGAGGCACACCACTTCCTGTGCCCTTCCTCGGTGCCCACTTTCTCCAGTGTGACAGATGCCTTGCCACTGGTTTTCTTATTAGTTCCACACTCGCTACTGCTCTGATGGCCGATGCTATCACATAGGCCGCATATATGTGTCTTCAGGCAGAGTAATGACATAATTGCTTACATGGCCGAAGCATCTGGAATCACAGGGCACCTCCCTGGCCCTTAGGCCCTGCAGGTGAGCAATAATTGTAATAAAATCATGACATCCAACCTCCTGTCATGTGAAGGCCTCCAGGAAGTCCGTTGGAGCTATTCAGCCAAGATGTATCTTTCTTTTAAATATATTTTTAATTTATTTGTGAGCAGCTAGAGGGAGAGAATGGGTATGACAGGACCTCCTTCCACTGGCAAAAATTCCAGATGGATGCACTACTTTGTTCATCTGGCTTTACATGGGCATTGGCGAATCAAACCCTGGCTATCAGGCTTTGTAAGCAAGAACCTTTAAGCACTGAAACATCTTCCCAGCCCCAGAATGCATCTTAGAAAGCTAATCCCTCTCACCAATACCATCTTTAGGGTAGAGGCAGTAGTGAGTGTGCTCACAAGATGATCCGCCTGAGGGTGGTGCCAGGGATCAGATCACTAAATGTGTATCTTACGCTTTTAGCAGTGACCCCCCAATATCTGAATCTGAAAGTTGTCACGGTGCGGCAAGTCTTCTGGGTTGAGATTATTCTCTGGGCAAAGCTACCATGATTCACTGCTGGGATCATTTTTCATTCATCAGTAGAATTTCAAGAGCTAAGCAGGCCATCCTGAAGACACCTGTCACAACTTACAGCAGCCCGTTTCCACCCACCTCCACAATGAAGCTGCAGCATCTTTCTCCAGTGTGGGTAACTGCATCTGGGACATGACAGCTTCAGCTTCACTACCCTTTCTTCACCTCCCAAAGCCCAGCTATGGAATCAAGACACCATCCACCCTGCACCTGATGGCAGAGCTGGTCTCTCGCCTAGAGGAAGTGACGTGGTCCAGGTCTGAATGAATCATCTCTGATCCCCGGGTTCCTCAGAACTTCTACTTAAAGTCATATCTGTTTCTAAACATTTAGCCAGTTCTCACCTTAGGGCAAGTCATTCATTATGGAATTGTTACAAAAAAAAAAAAACATTAAATTGAATTACAAGGGAATCAGACTCAAGTAGCTTTGAAAAAAAAAAAAACGTTTAAAAATGTAAGCAACCTGATCCCAATTTATCTCACAATTGTACTCACAGAAAAGTTGAGAGCTTTAAAAATGTCTTATAGCTAGACATTTCCTGGGGAGACTTGGATCATATTCTAGTGTGGTTGCTACTAAAACAAATCATATCTTCCAGTTTGTATTGAGTCCTTTTCTCATGGCTGTGACATCTGACAGAAGCAGCTTAAGGAAGAAAGGGGAGGATGGATTTATTTTAGCTCACAGTTTCATGACAGGGAAGACCTCACAGGATTCATGGTGATGGGAGCCGACTTCTGTCGATGGTGGTTCTCAGAAGTATGAGTCAGCTTGTTCACATATTGGTAGACTAGGAAGTAGAGAGAACTTAGGCCAGAACCTGGTACAAGCTATCATTGAAAACCTTGGACCCCAAAAAAGTCAACATCTGCCAGGTAGGCCCTTGTCTGAGTGGTTCTTCAACCTCTCTGAACAGCACTGGCAGCTAGGGACCAATTGTTCAAACAGATGAGCCTGTGGGGGACATCTCACAATAATAATTGTGATATAATAATAATAATAAAGAGAATATGTCCTTGCATTATTAATTTTACAAAATTTATTGAATTTTACAAAAATTTTCTCTCATGTATTTTAAGGACCGCATCCCTATATGTCTCTTCTAAAATATGGTACTCTTGGGTTGAAGAGATGACTCGGCAGTTAAAGGCACTTACTGACAAAGCCTGCTTGTTGTTTTAATTAAAAAAAAGGAAAAGGAATGGGTCCGCTGGTCTGCTGGTCTCACGCTGTAAGGACCACAGAGCAGAGAGCGCTCCTGCTGTTGGCCCCAAGGCGGCTGGGAAGAGATGCCCATCTGGCGGAGGGTGGAGGCGAGTCCAGCCGGCTAGCACCAGGGCGTGGACTGCTTTGGGACCACTCCATGTCACAGCTCTGTGGGCCGCTGCTGGGGCTGGCCAGGTGTGCTGCTGGCTTGGGGCACAGGCACACTCCATAGTGGCTGGCACAGAGGGTACCCCGGGGAGGGAGGGAGCTGGCATGCTCCTAGCAAAGGCAGCTCTGGGGACTGGAACCGGGCACCCATGGACGCATGCCCGTGGGCCTGAGAGCCCGCAGAAGTGTTACAGCTCTCTGTGCGTGTTCAGCTCATCTCTCCAGAGAGAATAACGTGCATAGACCCAGGGGGAAAAGCATGACAAGTTATCCCATGACAAAAAATTTCAATTTATTATAGCAGAATCGTGTGTTAAATAGAAATTTAGGAGGAGGGAGGAAAAACTGCACAAGGAGAATTGGCAGAAATCAACAACCTGTAAATACCTGCTTTGCATGTGGACATGAGCTTGGGCACATATCAGATGGTGGGGGTAGAGGAACTGCCACCTTCTAGGCACAGCTGTGGTGCAAACCTGGGTCTTTGTGGCATGCTTTTTGTGGGGTTGGGAGTCTCAGAGTTGAGGGTGGAAATAGGGAAACGCCTACTGGGTTAGCCACCGGGGTTTCTGATCTCATTCTTCAACATCCTCCGTGCCCTCCTTAAGCAATGCCAACACCTGCTGACCTGGGTTCAATTCCCCAGTACCCGTAAAATGAGATGCCCAAAGTGGTGTGTGCATGTTAAATTCATTTGCAGCAGCAGGAGGCCCTGGTGTACCTCTCTCTCTCTCTCTCTTCTCTCTCTCTCTCTCTCTCTCTCTCTCTCCCTGCCCCCTCTCTTTTTCTTTTTCTCTCTCACTCCTTCCCTCTCTCATAAATAATAAATAAACAAATAAAATATTGTACTCTCCTCTATGAAGAGTTGGCTCAGCATGAGGACCTCCTGAGTCCCATTTTCACGTAAATAGCTGGGTGTGCCTATCTGTAACCTCAGTCCTGTGGGGAGCAAAGATTGGGAGTCACTGGGACTTAGTAAATCTACAAGCCTCAGAGCCAGTGAGAGACTCTGCCTCAAGGAAACATGCAGATGAGTGATGGAGGAATAATTTGGGTGGGGGTGGACATCCAATGATCTCTGACACACAGGGCATCACATCTGCACATACATGTGCATCTACACACTACACAACCACACACACCACAGCATACATACTACACACACACAAAAGAAGGTATTCTTTTCTCTCCTGACTTTTCTGAAACTGTCTTGGAGTTCATTTTACATGTTCAACTGTATCCATTTATTCATGACTCAAAAATCATGTGACTCTTTAAAAAGAATATTTTCTACTAGTGAATCATCACTACTAAAATAAAAATGAGTATACTATGCATTTAAAACACAAAATTTTTATTTACACATTGAAAATGCCCATGGGTATAAATACAAAATATAGGTGTCTTTGAGTCCAAAGAGAATTGATAGTTTGAAAGAATTGAAAATAAAATTACCATAATAGAACAAGAGAATTCATCTGATGAGAGAATATTTTATTTAACTTATCAAGAACAAGGCAAGGTCACCATACATCCTTATCATTATTTTAAGTTGTTTTGAACTTTGTGGTCAGTGAAATAAGGCATGAAGGAAAAATAAAATAACTATAACTATTCATATGAAAAAGGAGAGGAAATATTTTTATACTTTAAGGACCTAAATTCTACTTAGAAACCCCAAAAGACTTCAAGGCAAGATTATGTTGTAATTCAAAACTTGACTAAACAATGGGAGAGATATTGGCAGTGCACAAAATGGAGAAAAGATTCATATCCTGAATTTATAAAGATCTCTAAAAATCAATAAGAAAAGACAAATAGCCCAATAAAGAAATGGATGAAATGTGTATTGAGAAAAAAAAGGGGGGGAATTGAATGAGCTATGGACCTCTGAAAAGATTTTCAACCCCCTTGATTCTCGTGTCGGAGGAGGCATGTGCCACTGCGGCATATCTGCCTTTCCAATCTGGCTGGTTGTAGCCAGAGCGCAAAGACTATGTTTGAACGTTGTATATTTACAAACACAACCTCCCCTCAATGAGTAACACCTAGGTAACAAAGCCCAAAATATATACTGCCTACCTCCTTTTAGCTTTTCTTCTCCTCCTCCTCCTCTTCCTCCTCCTCTTCTTCTTCCTCCTCCTCCTCCTCCTCCTCCTCCTC
>PVHP010026223.1:0-24821 GCA_004024765.1 Zapus hudsonius
TTCCTCAGTAACCATGTCAAATTGACTAATGTACTATTATTCTACCTGCTACTGTAACTGCAGGTCCCTGCTACCCTACCCCTCCCCTGGGTCCAACCAATCCTGTTAAAGTCACCATGGCAGAGTTTGCCAACATCCTGACTTTGAGACCACTAGTTTCTAAGAGTGGACCCCAGGACATCTCCTCACCTGGACCTGACCAATCCTGTTAAAAGATTTCCCAACTCCTCCCTTGGGCCACTGGCCAGCACCTGTTTGTGGTTTTTTTCTTGAAAAAGCCTGTGAGCCAACACTTTGGGGATGCATTTCCAGCTCCCTAGTCTGGTTGTGCCCCTAATCAATTAACTTGCAAGTCCGAGGCAATGAATTTTTTTCTGCTTCTGAGCTCATTCAGTTTTTACCACATCATTTGTGCGCACCCCTGACCCAACAATTAGCACATCCAGCATAGGCCTATATACCTGGCTTTGAGGTAGGTGTTAGTCAGTGTAAGATGGCCCTTATAGGATGCTGACTGTGAGGCTGTTTCCCTCTTTGTGATGCTGTAGGTTCAGTTGGCTGGTTGAGTCCATGGATCTGCTGTTCAGATCGGCTATGCTAGTTGCTATGTGGCTGAGGGGTGACTCATCCCTTGGGTTCCTCAGAACCTCAGAGGTTCCTGGTGCTGGTGGCTGGGGAAGGGGAGGGTGGCTGAAGCTGTTGCGAAGCTGCAGGGCTGGTCCATGGTACCTTCTCTTTCAGGAGCCGCTGAGCTGATCCCTGTAGTCTTTTTCTTCGTGTTTTTTGACCTTGTAAGGCCGGTATGAGCGGAGAATCCTCTAGTGTGGTTCTGGTCAGGCATGTGCAGTTCTTCCTAGCAGACATGGCATCTGCCAGCTGCTGACCACTGGAGCTGGGGCAGGAGTGGTTTCCGGCTGGTTGTGTGGGTGCGAGAGGCTCTGGGTCTCTCCCGTTTCTCTGCCGAGGCCAGTAATTTCTTATGCACTTTCCTTTTTTTGGTAGAAGAGTGTATTTTGTGGGTTTTCTGCCATTCCTCCCCCCCCAAAGTTGCTATGGTCTGGCTACTATATCATCATCTTAACCAGAAGACCCTACTAGTTTTTATGAGGAGGAATTTTCTTTGATACCTCAGCCCTTTCGTCAGATCTTCTGTTGGGTGGCATTGGTAGAAAGTGACCTTCGAGATGGGGGACAGCTGATTTCTCATATTTGCATCCTGCTCAGGTTCAGTGATGCTTGTGTTTTCTCTTGAAAGGCTTTATTTGTGTGGGTGACTGTGTGCACACATGTATTTGTGTGTCCTATTCGAGCCTGGATGTTGGAAAAGGCTCAGAGTCTTAAGTTAATTATGAGGATCTGAAGAGTCTTCCTCCACATGCAGCTCAGCTCCAGGACTTTGATCCCCGTTTCTTTCTTTCTGGTGTTGATGGACAGATAGTCCACTCTTCTTGTTATCCTTCCTGAAAGGCAAGACAGATTCTTATTTCTGTTGGGCTCTGCAAGGAACATGGAAGCAAGGGATTCGTTAAGATGACCTGTTCATCTTGTTCCAACTCCCATTGTTTGAAGATGATGGGCTTAAGGGTAATAGAGTGAAGTGTTGGGAATTGGGGTTAGGCTGAGAATCCAATTTCAGCCCTGTTCTGCCCTGGCTGTGTATTGCTGGCCAAATCTCTCACCTCTCTGGGCTGTTTCCTTTCATCCTTGAGTTCCTTAAGGAGTTGGGATGGCTTGTTCCTCACAGGTGCCATGTAAAATGTTGGCACCATTCCAGGCCTGGGGAGAGCTAGGATGCAAGCTTTCGTCTATGTCTGTTCTGAAGAAGTTAAGTGTATGGTTAAATAAGGTTATTTAACTTAAGAAAGTAAGAGACCCAATCCATTAGTATGTTTGGCTCATGGTCATGCATAAGAAATCTACTTATTACTCAAAAGGTCTTGCTTTTTCCACGGCAACAAAACAACAAACACTGACCTAGAAATAAGGCAATGCCTTAAATAAGATTGTCCTTTAGGCTTTCTTGGTGGTCTTCTCCAGGGCAGGAAACAGAGACTATTCGGCTCAAGTGTCTGGGACAGGGGGAGGACTATGGCTCCATGGTCTACATGCTGGGACACACTGTTGAGGACCTTGACTGGCTGGTTTTAGTTCGTCTTTGGCCTTTCTGTGTCCTAGAATGGGCTTGGAATGATGGGCAGGCTCGGCTGAAGCCCTGATGCTGTCCTTCCGGGGACACGTTCTGGAGTGGCATTGGCTACAGTAAAATCAACCACGAGCTCGGTAAACCACAGGGAAAGTGGAAAATGAGACCAAGACCCACATTAACAGTGCAGTGCATCAGGGGAGGCCGAAACGGTACTTCTGAGCTGAAAACATGCTCAGGTTCAGTGCAAGGGGCCCAGGCTGCCCCTAAGCTTCATCACTTTGGGGCTACACAGTGGCTGCTTGATGGTGTCTGTATGGACCCCTAAGGAAATGCTTGTATGAACCGGGATTTTCACTTATTTTGGGTGCCTCAGAGTAATTTCTGGAGTTTCCTACATTTCACATCGTGACCATATTGTGAACATGTCATGCCAGCTATCGAAATGATACTGTGTCCAACACTCAGTGTATTTTGGCTGCTGTGCAAAATGCGTCTGCATCTGGTCTCTGGTACCTTGAAGTCACCAGCATGTGTATGAGGCTATGAAGGCCTAGAGCCCTTGGGGGCTTGCCCATAGCCATGGCAGAAGTGGCACAGGGTTGTGTGTGCCACAGTTGTTCCTCAGTGGCTGTGGGTATGGCCCTGGGGTCTTCAGTGGGGGTGTCCTGTATCTCCAGGTGAAACTTGGGCCACCTGGGATGAGCTGACTTCAGTCAACCAGACTGTTGAACTGAGCTAGGCAGGAGTTGGGGTTTGTAGCGTTATTCCTGCAGAGTGTGGTCTCGCGGGCACAGCAGCTGTGTTTGAGGGGTCACTTATCAGGACTCATGATTCTGTTGCTAAGTGCTGTCAAAAGTCACCACAGTGCTGGGGATAATGCCTGTGGTGGTTAGGTTTTGTTGCCAACTTGGATCTTTTTTAGTACCTTGGGTGGGTCTCTGAGGATGTTTACAGGAAGGCAGCCTCTCAGCAAGGGGAAGGATGTAAAGAAGCTCAAAGAAGCTGGAAGTAAACATCCTTTCCTGTGTGGGCAGTGCAGGAAGGAAATTCCAGAGACTCAGGAAGCCATTAAGTCTGGGGAAGGGTTGTAAGACCCTCACCCTAAGCATATATAAAGGGGAAGAAATTCTCTCCTTCAGACTCAGACCTGTGAAAGAGGGCCAGCCTCTTTGACTGTTACGGAACTTCGCCTCAATCTTGTAGTTTCAATAAATTCTTTCCTCCCAAAATTGTGCCTGGTTTGAAGATTCATCCCAGCAGCGTGTGGCTGACTACAATAATGCCTTTCTCATTCCCCAGTTGTTAAAGTTGATAAAGTCACAAAGCTTGTGGAAGAGCCACACATTGACAGGCGCAAGCAAGCTGCAGGAGTGATCATGAGTTCACCTTAATGTTTTTTCTTTCTTTCTTTCTTTCTTTCTCTTTCTTTCTTTCTCTTTCTTTCTTTCTTTCTTTCTTTCTTTCTTTCTTTCTTTCTTTCTTTCTTTCTTTCTTTCTTTCTTTCTTTCTTTCTTTCTTTCTTTCTTTCTCCTTCCTTCCTTCCTTCCTTCCTTCCTTCCTTGCTTCCTTGCTTCCGCTTTAATTTCCTCAAGAAGTGTTGTAAACCTTTAGTACTGGAAACAATGTTCTCCAAGAGGATTACCAGCCATGGACTCTGACTTTGGGTCACATACCCCACATATTTTTAAGACAACTTGAGTTTGGGCTCTGGCCACTCTCTAAAGATGTCTAGACGGACTTGTATGATCTACACAGCTGAGGTATGATCCCATATCTGTGAAGTTTCAAAACCAAAAGGTTGTTTCCATAGACTTTTTTAGTCCTGTCTCCTGGAACCACCCAGGCCTGGGCAGAGGGTCTGGCATCGCATCCTGCCCATGCTGACTGCAGCTCCAGCCACAATGAGGATGGACTCTGATCAGAATATTCTGGGAGCATGTGCCTCGTTTCCCTTCTCCCAGGGGCCAGTGCCGTGTTGTTTGCATGTGTGAATAGCCTACCTATGTGTAACTTGAGGGTGGGGGTACAGACTATTTCTGGAATGATCCATCCTCAGCCTTAAAATTGTTTTCCACAGATATTACATTCTGAATTGATTCAGCCCATTGAAGACCTCAGTTAATGTTAGGTGCAGTAAGGGGCAGTTTGCCATTCTTTCGTGATCTGTCTCTGTGTAGCCTTTTTCTCTGGTAGGATTTGGCTTTCTGTTACTTTTGGCTGTGATGAGGCTGGAATGAGGTGCTGTGTTCTTTACTGATTTGTCCTTGCTCAGGATTTCCTGAATGTCTTTGCAGAATGTTGCATTTGATCAAACGGGACTGTTCGGACTTTACTCTTTATATATATATATATATATATATATATATATATATATATATATATATATATATATATATATGTTAGTATGTGTGGTGATGTGTTTATGTGTGGTGTGTGTGCATATGCATGCAGATGCACATGTCCCATATGCACACATGCAGAGGCCAGAGGAGAACATCTGGCGTTCACTCTCTCACCTTATTTCCCTGAGATAGAGTCTCTCACTGAGTCTGGAGCTTTTCAGTCAGACTGGCTGTTCTCCAGCTCTTTCAGCTCTTCTGTCTCTACCATCCTCGGCACTAGGAGTACAGGTATGGGTGCTGGGGATGGAACTCAGGTCCTGGGGGCTGAGGAGATGGCTCAGCGGTTAAAGGAACTGGCTTGAACTCAAGTTCTCATTTTTGTGTAGCAAGTGCTCTTAGCCACTGAGACATCTCCCTAGTTTCTCCAAAATATTTTTCTGCCTTTCTCTCCTCTCTTTCAGGAATTCTAATTGCATGTATGTCATAGACCACTTTGGACTATCCACAGGCCAGTGGGTTCTGCTCAGTTTGTTAAAATATTTTTGTGTTTCAGTTGATATCATTTCTATTGACCTATTTTTAAAATTCCCAAGTGCTTTTTTGATGTGTTTAATCTAATGTTGATCCTGTTGATGCAGAATTTAAAGCATAAAGAGAGATTCTTTAAAAATACTGTAATTTGTTAGATAAAACAGTGTTGCAATGGGAATACATGAGCCAGATGAAGCTGAACCATAAGAATATTCAAGGAGGTTGAGACAAGGGGATGTTTAACGGTAAAAGTGAGGGGTTACATCACATATTCTGAAACAATAATCTTTAACTACTCTGATTAATAACTAGGGCAGGGTTGATCCAAGGTTGAGCAGACAGTTTCTGGGACACATCCTATAGAATAGGTGCTTTTTTATTAGGTGTGGTGACCTGTGGGCCACCAGTGGTCTGGCAGTGTTTGTAATTGGCAGCTCCTGTCACCAGTCAGGCACAAGGACTCCCCCTCAGTACCTTCACTCTTCGTTCACTAAGTTTCTTTTCCTCTTATGTTTTTTCTTTTGCTAACGTTGACACAAAGGATCCCATTCTAATTTTAACATCTTTTATATCTTTCACACTTTTATTTAATGATTTTTAAATTTTAGCTTCTGTACTTTTTTTTATTTCTAGTAATCCTTCAAAAGTGTCTAGATATCTTTTAGAATTTCCCACCTATTATATCATCCATCTTTTCCTGTAGGACTTTCAACACACTTATATTTTTTTGAATATTTTTTAAATTTACTTGCAATGAGAGAGAGAGAGAAGAGAGAGAGAGAGAGAAGGAGAGAGAATGAAATGGGTCCACCAGGGCCTCTAGCCACTGCAGACGAAGCCCAGATGCATGCATCCATCACTTGTGTATCTGGCTTTATGTGGGTACTGGGGAATCAAACCCAGTTCAGTAGGTACCACTGAATCTCTCTTCTGTGCCCTCTTTGGCCTAGGACACTGATTCTCTGACATTGGTCACACTGCATATTCAGTATAGCTTGAAGACCTTACTTGTGTCTGGTAGATTTTGCTTATCTGGTAAGAATCCTTTACTTCTTAAAAAGCATAAGATTTCTTTGATTTAGCTACCATTCATAAAGACATTTCTAGGCTGAAGTACCAAAAAGTCCATAGACCCAAGGCATCTTGAGCCAGCCCTGTATACTGACCCTCATTGCACCTTGCCCAGAGGCAGGAGGTGAGATGTCTGTCTGCCACCAGCCCCAGCCTCTTATTGCATCACAATAATGAGCGATAAAACAG
This sequence comes from Zapus hudsonius, assembly GCA_004024765.1. Classification (NCBI taxonomy): domain Eukaryota; kingdom Metazoa; phylum Chordata; class Mammalia; order Rodentia; family Dipodidae; genus Zapus; species Zapus hudsonius. Next base: position 6,280 of record PVHP010026223.1, read on the forward strand.
TTGTTTTATGCACTCCTTTCGCATGGTGTGTTTTGAACAGGGATGTCTGACATACATGGTGGAAACATTTCAGTAAATTCTAGGATGCTCACTTGAACATCTTTACACTTTTATAGTCATGACATATCTGAGGGTCGTTATAGTTCAATTAGCAGCAGTTAGTTCTCTTACCTGGCACGTAAAACAGCCATGTCTTTTAGTCACTGGCAACTTAGTGTGAATGCAGAAAGATCAGAGAGTTTTGGAGGTACATGGCTGAAGACGGATGGAAGACCTCTTTGTGCCTTAGGACTTCTCAGAAACTTTAGGAGCCAGAGTGGGTGTGTATATCTGACAGGGAGGAGTAAGAATACAATCAATCGTGTGTAACTGGCACAAATATATCACACAGTTATTCCAGGAAAGTAAGGTAATAAATGAGAAGTAAATTAACATACCACCAACCACTTGGCTACCCTGTCTCCTGTCACTCATTGATACTCTGGGAGACCGTCTGACCTCAGGTCAGTTACCTTGGCTTCCTGACTTGGCCTCAAATGTTGGAGAACATTTTCTGAAGACGATGCAAGACCCCTGCCACAAGGACTGATCCAGAGGGTACACGGAGGAGGATATCCAGCTGTTTGGGGATGGGGAGGGGGGCATTGGGGAATTGGGGATCACAACTCATTGTTTGCCCACTGAATAATGTGACACATTATGGACAATAAACATGTATTTAAGACAAAAAACCAATGCAAGAAAGAAGACAAGAAATGAAATAGAATTTGAAATGGGAAGTCAGTGCTATGGTCAGACAAAAGCATCAATGTGCAGATCTAAAAGGAAAGATACCGAGGGTTAGATGTTGTAAAACATATCACTTCGGCTTTAACAGCAAAGCTCCACTAGAAACAACAGCCTCCCATTGTCCAGAGAGGAAGCCCTTCTGTTGCTCTTAAACTACAACAAGGCAAACAAACGCTCATTCTCACAGTGGGTGAAAATGAAAATTAGATGCTGGAAAAGAAACTCCAAATTAATGACATTCGTATTTCAGATTTGCAGAAACTTAACACATCTTGCAAGAAGATGTTTCTAATTCATATTTCCATGGCTTAGAAATGGCATTTCTAATTTATAATCACATCTTCAGCATCAAAGATCCTTATGATAATGGAAAACGAACTGTATTAAAATTTCAGAGTATTAGATTGGAAGTCTTCCACCAAACTCCAGTGACTGTGGCAGAGGCACCTCCGGGGAGACATCAGCATCTTGTTGCATAACAAGAGCCTTGATGGAGCCAATATTCTCGGGCCTGTTTCTGGCCATACCCTGTGTATGACCTGCTCATTCATCTGTTTCCACACTCGACACTCAACCAGACATGCCTTTGTTGGCACAGCTTCCTCTGCTCATTTTTATACTTTTGAAATATTTTATTTATGTATTTATTTGGAGAGAGAGAGAGAGAGAGAGAGAGAGAGAGAGAGAGAGAAGAAAGTCAGACAGAGAGGCATGCCAGGGCCTCTAGCCACTGCAGACAAACTCCAGAAGCATGCGTCACCTTGTGCATCTGGCTTTACATGGGTGCTGGGGAATCTAACTTGGGACCTTTTGCTTTCCAGGCAGGCGCCTTAACCGCTGGGCCATCTCTCCAGCCCTGCTCCTTATTTTTGATAACCCCACATGCTCAGTGGTTGCTGGGAAGTTGCAGCCTCAGGGCTGGAACTCAGTGCTGAACCCTGTACTTTCCTTCACCTGGGGATGTTTGATACCTGCAGTCAGGATGAGGCCTTGGAGAGATTCTCCGACTCCCTTGCACTGCCATCTGAGTGGCCAGTGGACTATTATCCTGCCATGTACAGCCTTGGACTGTCCCTCAACTTAAGCACTTTGCCAGCCTCTTACAGCAAAGTGCTAACTGGGGGAGCCCTGGGAGCCCCAGGGTGAGGCTGCCTCCAAGAGGAGGCTGGGGCTCCAATGTAGCTGCCCCTGGCCTCAGACCCACTAGTGGACTTTGCTTCCTCGCTGAGGCTCCCCTGACCCTTTGTGTTTCCACCCCCACGTCCTGCATGGGGCATTGACACCGTGTTCTCATGGGAGCTGCAGGGAGGGCCTGTGTCCCTTTGCACAAAAGGGGACTCCACTTCCTTGGAGAACATTGTTAGCTGGCTACGAGCCTCAAGCTGCTGAGGAGAGAGGACCCCCAAGCCACTGGAGGCATTTTCCTCCATAGGTTTGTATTCCCATGTGCGGAGGCAGTGAGCGACTCCAGCTGCAGCTTGATCCCTTTGGGGCAGTGCCTCTGTACCCACTCAGCCTTCTAGATCACCTCCTTGTGGAGAGGAGGGATGGACAGCTGTTTGTCCATTCATGAACTTACGGCCTGTCTCGGGCTCGTGCTGGACCACTAGGCTGTGATGGCTGCATTGGGCTCTGAGGATCCCACACACCTGTTCAGATAGTGGATCTGAGCTCAAAAATGTTTGTCGTGTATGCCGGAGTCTTCCTGGACAATCTCCCCACAGAGCAAAACCTCTTACAGAGAGAGCAGTGCCGGCTATGCCTTCTCTGCTAATGTTCCATGTGACGTGAGTGGCCTATTCGAGAAAGAATTGTTAGCAGAGAGATCTGCACCTTGGACAATGGGACCCAGTAGTTTTCTGAAAACTACTGTGTGATCAGCCATGAAGGGCTCAAGGAAGCAAATCCGAAGGGAAGTTACCACTTCTGGTTGGCTTTCTAAGATGTTTGGAAAATACCACTTGGCCGTGGACTGTCTCACCCAGACCTGGATTAGAGCTTTGGTCCTGGGACGCTGACCTGCCATGGGTGCCTGGTGTCCTAGCAAGGCCTTTGCCACCTCTCCAAGTGCCACATTCCTTCCCCTTGGTGCCTTGACCCTTTCTTACTTGGCACTGGGGCCTCCATACAGCTGCTGCTGCAGGTTATGTAGAATGAAATATACCTTGTCATGATGGAGATTTATCTTTATACGTGAGGGCAAGAGAATAAGATTACAAAAATACTTGCTTCTCCCATGCTTCATCTTTTTATCAGCTTCCACTTTCCATACATCTTTAATGACCTCCCTTTCTCCTGCTTCAGGGAGAATTGGAAATCTTTGCTTCGGGTGACAGGCTGTGTGAACAAATGTCTAGCACCTGTCCCTCATTCTGGACTGGTGTGGGACGTAACTATTGTAGAAGAAGCCCCTCAGCAGACACATCTTGGGCAGTGAGGTCATCCTTCCAGCAAGCTTCAACATTTTTGTCTTGTGAGACGATTTTGAGAAAGAAATGAATTATCATACAACAACAATTTCCAAGTGATGTGGCCCAGGATCTAGGGGACTCAGGGACGTCTACACCAAGTGTACTCACCAGTCGTGGGTTTGAAAAGAGCCAGGATTCCTGGAAGCTTTCATCCGTGTTGTACATTCATCCTACTTAATTATGACTGTGCTGCAGGAGAATGTAGCTGCTCCTGTGTGACTGTGGCTATGAGCAGGCAAATCATTGACCTACTTGCCAATGAAAACACTGAGAATGGACAGAGTTGTCTTGTCCCAGGGTCATGTTTGCTAGCAGATGGCAGAGCCTGGCCTAGCAGCTTCCAGGATGGCTTTGCCCTTTCCTTCCCTAACACATGCACTCTGTTCCAGAATGAGCACATGCTGAAATCCAGCTCTCTGGACAGTAAGGCCCTTGTGTGGTAGATTGATAAGGCACGTAACCTAGCGTCTGCACAGAAAGCTTGGCTGGGCAGTGCCTGGAGTAGAACCCAGCTCTAGCAAAAGTTCCTTGTTCGCTGGGCTTCTCCTGCTTGTACCCTTGTTATGAGTTTTGTGGCTCTCTTAGAAAGCCATAATTTGCATTTTTTCAAAATAGAAGTTGGATATCTGTCTGCAGGAAGGTCAGCATTTGCTGGCTTCTAACCAGAAGTGTGCCCTGAACAGACCTTGATGAAGAGCTGTCTGTGACAGGCCACTCTGAGGCACCTGTCCAGGTCCTATCTCCTCAGTCAGACCACTCCTGAGATGGGTTCAGCGCTCCAGATGGTCTGTGCATGTCTTTCACGTGCCCAGCCCACAAGAAGACTTGATTTCCCTGTGTGGAAATGTACAGTGGATGTCGTAGGAATTCAACAATTAGACTAAAGGCAACATTGCTCTGCTGCTCTCTTGCTGGAAACAGTCACAGAACCTGCTGAGATACAGTCTGTCACTTGGGATTTTCGTGCCCACAGTGGAGGACTACTTCCTATTGTCTGTAGAAATATCCCAACACTGTCACAATGTGTCCCCTCAAAATCCCCTTAAACCTCTTGGCTCTGGAGTCCTGGGAGCACTCACGGCCTTGGCTTGCACCTCGACCTCCATGATGTACTTTGTCACTTGTGACTGGAGACCAAGAGCGAGAACAATCAGATTTTTAAAGTTGTTCATTTGTTTTATTGAACAATTTTTTTTATTCCAAGTGCTTTTTATGGACCCATTTGTGGTCGGGGATGGAGCCACTGGGTGTTCACAAGGATGGAGGAGAAGAAAGGAAGCCTGGTCTCTACCTGCTTCCCATGGCTCTCTTACATCTTCCAAGGCCTGGAGCCTCTCACCTCAGCTCATGACTCTGGGCCCTTCAGCTCTGCAGGGCCCATACGATTCCTCTTCCTAACACCATGGAAGCCAAAAATTTGTTTATCACATTGTCCATTGTTTAAAAACATTGGAGATACAAATATGACATTCTGAGCTTATAGTTACCAGCTCATTTTGGTACAGAGCTTCTCACAGAAGACTTGTTGGCCTTCTGAGCTTAAACTAGAAACCTGTCTAGTGTAGGTCAGGGCTAAGAATTGCAAAGTAGCCTGAGTCAAAAACTGTCACTGGGTGAAGGTAACTGGGTTAAGGAGAATCTAATCAAATGAAGTATTCAGTTGTGCCAGGCAAGGGCAGGGCTCTTTAGCAGTTAAAGCCCAGAGAAAGGAAGAGTCTTCCCAGTCCTTCGAATTGTTCACGGAAAGTTCACCAGCCTTGTCCCTGTTTCTCTATCCAGTAGATCCTTTGCGAGGATTGGTAGCCCGTGACTCCAGCTGTCAGACATCAGAGAAAACTCCTGGCTTAGTGTCTCCATCCATGTTCCCAGTCACTTTCATCACCTGCTTCCTATCAGCGGTGGGCTGTGTAAGGGAGTGTGCTGCCTCTTGTCAGTTAAGACATGAGTGCCATTGGTAGAGATCAATATCTGAGACCTCACAAGGAGGACAAACCCAGGTAGGAAAAGCTCTGAAGTACAGATTTCAGTGAGAAGCCCTCAGTTTGGAAGCTACCACTCCACCTGACCCCTAAGCACTGCTCTTCCGTGCTCTCCTGGAGGTTGCTGTGGATCAGGAACATACCCTCCCAAAGGAAACTGGCTCAGGCGGCAGCATCTCTGCCCGAGCCCCAGGTCCCCATCATGCTCACTCCAGCACTTGCCATGTTTCCTTGACTCCTGCTTCTAGCATCTGGGCATTTATAGTGCTTCAGACATTCCTCTTGCTCGGGGGTCCATTAATGCCCCCCCAAGACTTGCTGTTCTGAGTCCTTCTAGAGCCCCCAAGGCCTTATTGTATAGACAAAATCCAGGGTTTCCTTGACCACCGGAAGATACTTGTTTATCCATATTTTTAAAGTTCTCATGAAATATTTACGTCTTAAAACCTGGCTTTCTGCTAATAGCTGAAAGAAAATATTCCCTAGGTGTCTTAAGACACAGACAAGATTGCTTGCTCGCTAGCCTGAAATCTTTTCAAAACATGCACATGGAAAGAGAATTGTTCTTTGACCTAGAATCTCAGCTCAGTTAAGCTAGCTGACATTTTGATGGCCAGTCAAGCGTGAGATGTCTCCATCAGATGATGATTCTATCTCATGGTTCGCAGTATTTATGGGTTCGATTCTATGCATACTCCACAGTGCCATGGGCCAGGAAGGTCTGGAGACCTTGAGCTGAGCTGTGTCTTTGAGGAGTCTGTAATCTGTCTTCACACACGGCTGGAAGAAAAGAAAGGGCCAGCAGCCTAAGAGCTCAGATGTTTAGAACCATACAACCCAGATGGGAGGCCCAAGAGGTCTCAGGAGCCAGGCCGGAAGCCCATCCTGCTGTCCATCAACCATAGCCCCCTCCCGTAACCCTTAGGTTATGGTAGGGAGTCTGAGATCACGCTCATAGTAGAATTTCTAATAAGGTAACCAGAACCGGGCTTTCTGAAATGATGCCAGAATACCAACAACTGGCCAGTTCCTTCCATTGTTCAGATAAAGATCCAAGGTAGAATTCCTGCAGATTGCTGCTCAGCTTCCATTTCGATGGCATTTTGGGGACCTCATTTCCCCGCTTGGCAGTCTCAGGAGCCACATTTTCAAATGGACTCTTGGGGAGGGGAGCGTAGATGCTCCTGGGAGCATTTCATGCTAGTCTCAAATGTTGCAACTAAATTTTGATTAGCTCCGATTCACATTTTGGTGGTAGGATTTTCTGTATTATTTTCTTTTATATGATCCATTCTTTTATATTCCAAATATTTGTTGAGTATTAGTTCTGGATCAACCCTGTGATCAGTGTCTACTGAACAGAGAAGCAAGACAGAATCATAAATGTCTACCTGGGTGAAGGACAGAATCAACTCTGCCAGCCACATGGCAATGGCTTTGGCTTTTTAGAATGGGTCACAGAATAACTGACTCTTGTGCAACCCAGCTGCTGGAGGATGGAGGGGGTCCACAGGCTTCCTCTGAGGCTGGGAGGAAGGCAACATTCTGACGGATGTGATCAGAGCCATAGAACTCTGTCTGTCGAGAGTGGGTGTTCTCTGCTTATCGTTTCCCCAGTGTCACAGGTTGAGGCTGTAGTGTTTCCAGAATCTGTCACCTGCTGGTCATGTAGATGAAAGCACAGCCTAGCTTGGAAACCTGGCTTGGGAAAAACTCCCTTCTGGTCTTTTCTATCTTAATAGGACTGGACTCAGAATCAATAGAGAAGGGAGCCACTAAGACACATTTATCTTTCCTTTGAAGGATTTCCAGATAACTTGGTAGGAAGGGGAGAAGCAAGCTAATAACTCACAGAGTTCCCTGGTTCTGCTCAAGTTGTGGAGAGAAAAGATAGCACCTACTTCTCAGTGATCTTCTCCGTATAACTCATGAAAAGTATAAGCCTGTTAAAGCTTTTCCAGTTAGCCTTCTGCGTTAAAAACCAAAACAGGTCAAACTTCAGCACCCCTGGTCGGAACTGAGTCGAGAAGCCTGGTTCTGCTGTCTGCTACATGTGGGCTATGAGAGAGTTCCTGAAACACTTGGGCTGCTTCCTGGGTGGATATACTGAGCTCTATTCTGAAAGGCCAGGATGGCTGCCTTTGGGCACCCATCAGGTTCAGCCACTCCACAAGCATAGCTCCCTTCTTGGCACAGGCTTCCTGGAATGCTTCTGGAGGAACTGTATATCTTATCACAGCCAAACAAGATATGTTTCCATTCTTTCCACACCACCTGCTTCACTTCTGAAAATATTATGTTTCTGTTTGGGAACAGATATATTTTTGGCAGGAGGAAAATGAGAACTTTGACGATTTGTTCTGGGAGTTGGCTTGTCCAGTGATGGCTGGAGATGCCTCCCTGCCTCCCTGCCCCCCCCCCCATATTGCTGCTTTAGACCATCCACTAGAAAGAGAAGCTCGGCAGTGGGCAGGTGTATCCTCGGTACCTCCTACAGAACCTGCCTCTTCATTCCATCAGTGTTCTCATGACTGTCCTCATCAGGCTTTCTAACTTCATAGTGGATATTGTCAGAATTGCCCTGCACTTGGCATAAGCCTCAAGGGCCTGCTTCTGGGAATGGCTGCCTAGGGACTGGTGGCTTTCTTGGGCTTACGTGTGAGCGCTCAGGTCCCCTTGTCCTTTCTGCCTATTTCTAGGTGATAATGGCCTGCTTTGCTCTTCCTGGGTGACCATGGCCATGCTTCCGCCTTGGAGCCTCTTTTCCCAGGTAGGCAGAAAGAACGGTGCTTGCTTTCACTGGACCTCTGCTCTCATAAGCTAAAAACAATGACATTTAAATATTTTTAAGGAAAAAGGATATTATTTTCTTTTAAAATTAGGAACAGTGAAAGACTGAGTTGCTGGGAAGAATAAATAATAAAACACTCTTCTAGGGAACAGAGAAGAGATGGATAAGACAAGACAGAAGAGAGAAAGGGTGTGAGAGACAGACTGCAACATGACGGGAGAGACGAAGAGTGTCTGCTGGCTGTGCTGGCTCATTCCTGTAATTCCAATATTCCAGAGGCCTACAAAGGTGAATTCATGCTAGTTCAAGGCCATCCTGGGCTGCATAGTGAGTTCTAGGCCAGCCTAGACCACAGAGTGAGATCCTGTCTCAAAAAAGAAAAGAAAAAGGGAAAGCAATGAGGAGGATGCATGATCACCAGGAGATTTTGGTAACTTTCACCATCTGGTTCTTTCTGAGTGCCTTCTGGGTGTCGTCCTTGTAAGGCCTAGGCAGTGGCTCTGTCGTGTTCACTGCACAACTAATTGGGGAAGAAATACAAATTCATAGTTAGTGTCATTCATGAAATGGAATTCTTAGCTAACAATTTTATGAAACAAACGTGTGGGTTTTATGGTTAGGCGTTGGGCTCATTTTGCCCTCGTGTAGTCAGACCTAGACGGTAAGGGGATCAGCTGAGATTTATCCTCTGGGAGTTTCTGAGGATTTCTCTGCTGTGGGGCTGGAATTGGCAGGGGCTCCCACCTCCTCTGGCCAGAATCCACAGATCCACCTCACCGATAGGCTCTGTTTCCAGCTTGGTTTGGAGGCATTTCCCTCTCTACTTGGGATATCCAGTCATTGAGGCCCATCTGTCGCCACATGGTCAACATGCTCTGTGGTTCTGTGTATCTTCTTGGCTTTGCTTGCTGAGCCCCTGATCATCTCTGGCTTCCTTTGGTTTCTTGAGAAGATAGAAGGGTCAGAGAAAGCAGGAAACACATTGCTTAGCCTTCAGCTGGTAGCCCGTGGGAAAGTTAGAAAGAAGAATGTAAATTTATGGCAGCAACAGATATTTGGAGTGTGGGCATGTTTTCTGTAGTGTGTGCCATTCCTGCTGCTCTTGACAGGCAGCCAGGCAACCTGGCTCTCACTCTGTGCACAGAGGAGCAGAGAGAGCATCTCGGAGTACTGTCACTGCGGAACCATCCTGGAACTGCCTCCCAGAACCAGGGATTCATTGACCATGTTAATAATGAATCTTTATTGGTTACTGGGGTTATATATGTGCTGGCAATTGGAATGGGAGCCTAAGCAGTTTGGATGGTGGAGGGAGAGAGGGGCTGGCACATCATAATGCCAATACTGGGGTAGAATAGGGCAGGAGAAAATCCCACATCCAACCTATGTAGAATTTCCTAGGCAGAGTTAAAGTGAACATTGCAGGTGTGGCTGAGGACCAGAAGTTGGCAGGATGGGGTCTCAGGAGTCAAGGCACTAAAGCAGAGGAATGTGGATGTTCAAAGAATTATGCCCATTAATAATTTCGTGAGCATTTTAGTTATAGAAATGTGTTAGTTACTTTTGCTTTCCTGTACTCACTCAAAATATCTACTAGAACCATTAAAAGGAGGAATGAATTATTTTAGTTCGTGATTTCGGGGGATTCAGCTTGTGGTTGCTTGGCCATGCACATGGACAGAACATCATGGCGTCAGGAAGAAGGCGAAAGAGGAAACATGGGAATAGGAAGGGGCCAGGCAAGTTATAGTCCCAAGGACATATTCCCAGCAATCTATTTCCTTTAACTAGGCCTGGCCTCCTACCTTTCACCCCCTCCCAAAACTCCATAATGTCATGAATCCATCAATGGTAACCATTTATTAGCTTTGAGCCCTCCGGATATAATTGTCTTGGAAACACCCAAGATCCACCCATAGATGTGTTTTACCACTTTCCCAGTGTTTCTCAATCAATTCATATTAACCATTACGAGAAATATAGAAGTATGTATTAATATTCATTCCATATACTGTTAGCTATCTTGTGTTTTTGTCTGTTTGGAGGATTTTTTTTTTGAGATAGGATCTCATGTAGCCCAGGCTGGCCTCCGATTGATTATGCAGATGAGGATGACCTTGTACTTTTGATCTTCCTCCTTACACCTTCAAAGTTTATGCACCACCCTGCCAATTTATATGGTGCTGGAGAGCAAACCCAGGGCTTTGTGCATGCCAGGCAGGTACTCTGCCAACTGAGCAATATCCCCATTTTGTTCCATATACTGTTAAAAGAATAGTTATCCTGCTTAGAAAAGGAAATCTGGAGCTATGGAAAGAACCTTGTTTTCAGAGACCATGGTTTTTAGCATGAAGAAGGTATAATAGTAAAATCTACTATGCAGGGTTTTCCAAACATATCAGTAATGACAAGACTTAATATGTATGTTTCCTTTTCTCCTAATATTGTCAAAATGAAAAGACTTGCATTTTAGTATTGTGGGAGCAGCTTGGGATCGCTGAAATCGGTGCTGTTGGAGCTGAGTCCTGTGCAGGTGCTCCAGAAGAGAAGGCTCTTCCCGGGGGCGGGGAGATGGCTCCGAGGTCAACGCGCTTGCCATGCAGGCACGAGGACTATGATTTTATCCCCAGCACCCATGTAAACAGTTGGGCACAGCTGTACATTCCTGTAACCTTAGTCCTGTGAGGGGCAGACAGTCTGACTGAAAAGTAGTCGTCTTGTAGAGCAAGAAAGTTCAGGTAATTCAAACCCCTGAATGTCAGTGGGTGACAGTCCTGAGTGTGAAAAGGGAGAAGGCCCCAAAGGCTGGGGACATGTTCCAAAAGGTGCTAGTTACTGCTCAGAAACACCAAAAAATATTTCAGAAGTGTCATGATAAGGAGTTTTTTTTCTAGTCATAAAGGTGAATTCCTTCACAGAGAGAAGCGAAAGGTATCTTCTACCTTACTTATGGCAACTTAGCTTTCAGTTTAATGAAGTTGTTGGTTCTCCTATCTCATTCTAGGCATCTGCCCATGCAGAAACTGCTAGAACTATCTCCCAGAGTTTGTGCGCTTCTAAAAAGTCTGGGATCACCATCTCCCTGAGGCAGTTTAAGGTAGCATGGCCCCTGAAAATAAACTAAGAGAGAAATGTTCTGATCAAAAAATGGTAGCTCCTGGTTCAGCAGAAGAGTGAGAAAAACAGAAGAGACTATAAAGGAAGAAATATAGTCCTTTTCCTGATCTTCTTTTCTCTCAAACCTAACTGGAGGATCTGAATAAGATTACTAGGTACCTAAACATACTGCATGGGATCTGGTCTTTCCTTATCTTTTTCCCTAGAGATCTGAGAAGAGATGAATAATCGTGAGAACTAGATGGACCAGCTCAGCCTCCATTCAGTAAATTCCCATAAAAGACCCCAATCAGGTCACCAAGTAGATTTTTCCATTTCTGGGACCCCCTATTATACAGGAGCTCTGTCTTCTTTCCCTCTCTTAATTTCTATAATAAAATCTTTCTAAACGTCACTCTCTGTGGTCTGTGTGTTTCATTTGTTGAAATTCATCAGAAAAGAACCTGGAGGCCACTGACTCAGTGGAAATTTTGTGTGGGCATTCATCTGGCATCCTAACCCCCGAGTTATAGCCTGTTGTAGTCAGCTTTCTAGTTGCTGCACAGAAAGAACCCAAGCAAATGCAGCTTGTGGAGGAATGGGTTTATTTGGCTTATGGACCCAAGGGGAGACTCCATCCTGGCAGGGAAAACGATGGCATGAGCAGAGGGGTGGACATCACCTCTGCCACAGCACTGCAAACAGCGGCAGGAAGGTGTGCCAAATACTGGCAAGGGGAAGCTGGCTTATAACCCCCATAAGCCCACCACCAACAACACAGCTTCATCGAGGTTGTAAAACCCAAACTGCCATCAGCTGAGGATTGATCTATCAGAACACATTCATTTGTTTGTGGGGGACACCTGGATCAAACCATGACATAGCCCAACCACAAACTGAGAAAAGCTCTATCACCCTCAATGACACCCTGATTTGTGGATCACCCTCATACGGGTATGCTTTGAGAGTTTACTGGACTTCCAGAAGACAAAACATGCTCCCTCTGCCATGTAGAAAAACTTGCCAGGAAGGAAGGCTACTTCCAGAAACTTGCCACTTCTAGGTATTAAATTTCTCCTACTTAGTGGGCCTTAGAGAACAGTTGGTTATCCTCATAGTCTATGTGCCACTATTTCACAGATGTGTGCTTCTTGCCCAGCTGGTTGATTTCATAACTTGCAGAGTCCCCTGCTTATTCATGCTGTTGATGACCATTATCCCCAGCAGCTCCTATAGCATTTTCCAGTGCTAAGAGGGCTAGCCAGGAGGGCACTGGCTTCTCTCTCAGTTTTAGCATGTTGACCCAATATCCTTTCAACTATCAGGTGAAACTATCAGTGCCCACCAACCCAAAAACGAGAAACATAATTGGACAATATGTTAGTAACTTTTGTTGCTATACTACGCTTGTGTTCCCCTTTTGGTCACTCTGGATCCCCAAGCCCATGGCATGCTGCCATTCAGTTAAGGTGAGTCTTCATACCTCAATTAGCCTAATCTAGAAACTCCATTATAGACATGTCCAGAGATTGGTTTCCTACGTGATTCTAGCTCATTCACATTGACAACTGAGATTCCCCATCACAGATAGCATCTGAGACCTTTGCCAGTGGTTTCTCTGCTTTTCTGTAACACACCTGCCTGACATTCCCACAGTGTGTTCAGTAAGTGCCTTGATTTATGACTTCCTTTTGCTCTGTGACTGTGAAAAGTTCATGGAACTGCTTTCACATTGGAACATATTTTATAGGCAAGCTGACTCCATGATCCTGGGCCATAGTCACTCATATTTTGCTCAGAATAACCCCTCTTGTTGATTTTGAGATGCTTTGAGGTGAGCATTGTGTTTCAGGCCCTTTGTTGCCTCCCTGCTGTTCTCCAGCACTCAGGACTGAACCTCATTTTGGAGCTCAAATATGTCTAGTGTCAGAATCTCACTGAGTTAATATGATGGCTACTTATTTCTTACTTAGGTTTTCCCATTTCCACCCGGCATGACTGTGGCTTTCGTTCCCAGTTTCCATTCTCATTACACACTGGCCCAGCTGCTGTATGAATACTCCTAAGTCAACAATGAATGGCTCCTTTGTTGGACTAGTTTGGTAAAATTCAAGTTGAGATGGCCAGCTCCACCACAGAAAGATGCGTACCAGGAGAATCAACCAATGAGGCAGAAATCGGGAACCCAAAGCAGCAGAACAAGTAAGCCAGCAGCAGCTTCCTTGAGATGATTGCTTTGTGGAAAGGTAGGTGGTACAAGGTGGATTTTCGAGTCAATGAGATAGGGCACATCTTAGGCGATTGAGTTTTTGTGTGAGAATGTGACAGAGGGCGACAATGGTGGGAGTACTGGCTCATTTGGAGAGAGAATAACAGAACGTTGGTTGTGTAAGACTCTAAGGCCACTCAAAGGAATGCAGACCAGAAGGTCTAGATACGGAGGGAGAGGAGAAAAAGATGATGTCCAGGCCAGCAGACAGACAGGGAGAGGGTGGCCAATAAGATGCTTAGATGTCCCACAATCTCTTCTCCCAGTATTCATTTCTTAGGGAAATGGACATATTTGTGGTTTATTGCTTCAATAATCTGATAGCCCAATGGAAGGTGTGTCTCTCTTCAGAATATCTCCTCCCCAGCAGAGTGGTATTTACAATTCCTCTCTCTCTTTGTTTTTAGATTAATATTGATAGATTTTGGGTGATATGCTGAACTATGGGGTGAAAATTCTTAAACTATATCTGTATCTGAAGAAAAATCACACGTAGATGCAAACTGAAGTTCTTAGAAAGACATACCTGTGTTAAAGGGTTGACAAGGCTGATCGAGTAAGTAGAACTTGTTGGTTAGAAGAGTTAGAAATTAACCCCAAATTAGCTTGAGTCATCTTTAGTCCCCTTAATAAGAATGCACTGCGCAACTCTGTGTCTGACCTAACATCCTTGTGACCATCAGGTAAATACTTTTGGATGTACTAACTTAACAGACCACCAGCTTCCACCATCCCCAAAGCTAAGAATGTCATCAGACAGCATCTGAGGCCTACAGCAGGGATTTTCCACTTTGCTGTAACCTGCCTATGTGCTCACCTATAATATCTGAAAGTGCTTTTATTTATGGCTTTCTATTGTTCTGTTACTACAAAATCTTCAAGAAACCCTTTCCGTGTGGGAACATTATAGCCATTCCCTTCTTATTGCTGGGAACTAACCAGAAGCTGCTTATGGGAAAAAAAGGGATATTTTGGCTTACAGTTTCAAGAGGAAGTCTTATGATAGTGGAGAAAGCATGGCAGGAACAGGCATCATATCTTTATTATCATCAGTATAATTATGCCAGGGCCTCTAGTCACTGCAAAAAACTCTAGACACATGTGCCACCTTGTGCATCTGAGTACTGGGGAAATTGAACCCGGGTCTTTAGGCTTTGCAGGAAAACGCCTTAACCACTGAATCATATCTCTAGTCCAAGAACAGTTTTGATATAAAATAGTATTCACTAAGTCATAAACACTTTAAGTTAAAAAAATTTTATTGGCTATATAGATTTCATAATGGTGCTGGAGTTTTGGAGGCTAGGACAGAAAAAATTAAGGGGACATGAGAAAGGAAAGAAACCTCTTACTCTGGAACCTAGTTTGCTTTTCCTGATGATTGAGAATCAGGAAATTTTTAAAAAATATGTTATTCATTTTCAAGCAGAGAGATAGAGAGAGATAGAGGGGGAGAGAAAGGAGGAGAGAGAGAGAGAGAGAGAGAGAGAGAGAGAGAGAGAGAGAGAGAGAGAGAGAGAGAGAGCACCAGGGCCACCACCTGTGGGTCTGGCATATGTGAGTACTGGGGAATTGAACCCAGAGCCTTAGGCACTGGAGACAAGTGCCTTAACTGCTGAGCCATCTCTCCAGCCCCAGAGAATCGGGAACTTTTAACACAACTGATAAGGTAAAAGTCGCCTACAGAGATATGTATGTTTCCTAAAGCCATCTTAAAACCCCATAAAACCATGGGCTGAAGAAATACCTCAGCAGTTAAGAGCTCTTCCTATGCAAGCATGAGGGCCTGAGGAGGCCTGAGACATCACTCAAGTTTGATCTTCGTTATCCACATAAACAGCTGCCCATGGCCACCCATGTCTGTGATCCCAGTCCCACAGCCACTCATGAAACAATGGCAAACTCTTAGGTCAGGAAGAGACTCTCATTCAACTAAGAACAGCCAGAAAAGTGATGAAAAGGAACATCCAGAGTTCTCCTCTGGACCTCAGGCACCCCATGGGCACCAGGTGTGTTGACCACACATACCACATGCACCACATACATGCACAAAACACACACACACACACACACACAGAGAGAGAGAGAGAGAGAGAGAGAGAGAGAGAGAGAGAGAGAGAGAGAGAGATGCTCAAGAAAAGACCTCATAAAACTACCTTACAATTTTATTTCCAGGAGAAAATTCTTTAAAGATAAGAAAAATAAATCAGAACATATATTTTTTTACTTAATTTTTAAACTACTTAAAAGTTAAGCTCTGGTTAATCTTTAATCGTTGTTGTAAATTATATCGTTTGAGCAACGGAAATTAGAAAGCCACAGAATTACAGACACACACAGACACACAGTCATTGGAAAGAAATCTATGGGCATCTTTTTCTCTAATGCATACGCTTGAATTTAAAGCATGTATTTTTCCTTAACAAATACAGAAACTTTGTTTCATTCTAGTTCACTCTGAAATTCTTTTCTATGGAATAAACAATGATCTGACTTTCCCTGAGTGGAACTTGCTGGAAGGTGTCCCCTGACACAACTCTTTACAGTTTGCGGTCCGTTATTTCAATAGTCTGATAGGCAAAGGGCAGACCACAAGTTGTCTCTCCGTAGAATATCGCCTGTCCTGTCATCAGGAGCCACTGCACACCTTGGGGTCAGAACAGCCATGAACTCGATTTCACACAAAATTAGCAGTTTTCTTTGAGATTGCCAGATGTCTGGGAAAAGGAATGGTTTTATACATTCAGGCCTTAATCCTGCTTTGTTACTTTCTTAACAATATTTTAAAATACCCATACTAAAGAAATATTGTTGTCTCTATGTTGGCAACCTGCACAGAAAATGCTAATTTTGCTGGGATTCTTGCTTCTCAGCTGGTACCAGGCTTCAACCACACTCTAGGGTGAGAGGATCCTTTCTTTCCCATGTACCCCTCTTTCCCCAATTTTCCCTATTTTCCCATCTCATTTCAACCCAACTTCATTGACACTCTAGCTGAGTGGACTGATGGCCTAAGGCTGCCAAGGGCTGTAGCTCGTCATCAACCAATTGACACACTCCTGAGCTGTTTTGGCTAGGCTGTTAACAGACCTCTCGGTGGGCATCCTACCTCATTTCTCTGGCCCAACCATCCATGGGGAGCCCAGAGCCTACTGGCTCACAGGGATGCAGAAGACGCTGCCTGGAGGGTTCCTGGTTCACAACTGTAAGGGGGCCATGCCCATCCTTCTTGGGGAGGGTGTACATGCCCAACCTGTCTCGTTGAAGTGGCTCCATCTTGCTGCACTTTAAGTGATGTCAGCAGGAACCTTTTGGAGAAGAGGTTTCTGACTACTCTAGGCTATCCGCTTCCTCCTCCTTCCACGTTCCTCTCGATGGTGACACAAGCCAGGTGGCACAGGGCCAGGCTGTAGTGACGCTTTTCCTTCTGGGCGAGACATGCTCATTAACTAGCACGAAGCTGAGCTGCTATGTGTGACCTACAGAACACTTTGGTTTGCAATCATAGCAAAGAAATAAGTAAAACCGCGATCTCCAGGTCCACAATAATTGCCATTCCTCCTAGAAGCAGATGGAAGGTCACCAGAATGCACCAGCATTTCGGCTACCGCTGCCTCTGCCTCCCATATGTGCGAGAGGGCAGGTACTCGAATATGCAGCAGGCAGTGGACAGAGAGGAGTCTTTGGAGGTTTCAGTTCATGCTGGGGTCACTGCCTCGGGGTTTTAGGGCAGAAGCCTGGGTTCCGGCAGCCACAGTGAGCTAGGCTTGGCCACTCATCCCGATACACCACTAAACAGACAAGCACTTGAGAAAAGCCAAGAAAGGAGATTTATTCAACAGTGCCACAGTGGAAGGAGGAAAAATAAAAGGGCTCAATGACCCCAAGTCAGTCCTGAGTAATGGAGACGAGGCTCATATTTCATTTGATTAACGAAGGATTTGAGGGAGAAGAGGGAGAGAGAGAGAGGGAGGGAGAGAGAGAGAATGGCAGACTCCAGGCGCATGCGCCATTTTGTGCCTCTGGCTTTACCTGGTCCTGGCGGGGGAGCCGAGCTCCTCCCTGGCTCCTCCAGCGCCATTTTCGATTCTGGTTCTGCGCGAACACAGGTTCCGGTGGTGAGAAAGGAAAGGAAAACCGCTCTGCCACAGGACGGGGTCTTGCTGTTTTAATTCTCCTTAGAAGCATCTAGTTCCCCCCATTTTGTGGTGATTTTTAAAATGAGTTTATCAGACCTGTGGTAACGGACCGCTTCTTTTTTCACTTCACTCCTTCAAGACCTTTTCCCGACTTGGATAAAGTTAAATAAAACACGTGGTATTTGGTAAGAAACCTCTCTTTTGTCGAGCATAGGACGCGGACTCCGAGGAGTGATGGAGTGGAAGCCCCGGTTCAGTCTCGAAGTCCCCGCATGGAGCCTTGTTTGGAGCAAAGACGTGGATAAAATGGCCGCGGATAAAATGGCCGCCAACATGGCGGCCTTTCTCTCCCTCCAACGCTCTTCCCGAGGGGCCCCTGCTGGGCGCTCAGGGACAGGCAAAGGCCCCTCAGGGACGTCTCCATGGCAACCCAAGATGGCGCCCCACGCGAAATCTTAAAGACAGTGCAGACCCTATGGATCTTTCCGACGGTGAATTTTTAAAATATTTTTTAATTGTCTTTGTTATCCATCATGAGATGCACCGACCGGGCAAGTAACGGATGAGTCTCCACTTCCTGGTTCCATCCCGTCAGCCTCCTCGGAGGCGCCGGCTCCTCCCCTCGGCGCCTTTCTCGGTCCGTTAACGGTTTTGTGACTGAGCCAAGTGATTTATGCGGGGCAGCCGGATCTCCGCTCAGCTCAGCGGCTTTTGGCTTTTTCCCCCTCGTTTTCCTCCTTCCCCGCTGTGCAGCCACGGGACCCTGGTCAACGCCGGGCGGGAGCTTCGGCCTCCATCTCCGCTCAGCTCCCTGCATTGGGCGAATCCCGAAAGGCCACGTGGAAAAGTAAGGCTGCCTCTCAGGGTTACAGAGACAAAACTCAGGGCTGGTTAAGGCCCTTGCCTCTCGTGCCCAAGGCCCCGGGCTCGATTCCCCAGGCCCACGAGGTGATGGCCCTGGTGCTCGCTCTCTCTCTCTCTCTCTCTCTCTCTCTCTCTCTCTCTCTC
>PVHP010026224.1:0-25682 GCA_004024765.1 Zapus hudsonius
AGAGGTACGGACAGGAGAAACTGGCTGATTACTAGTCTATCCATGGTCCCCTGTCACAAGGACTGATCCAGACGACCCATGGAGGAGGTTATCCAGTTGAGGGGGGAGGGGAGGGCAGTGGGGAATTGGGGATAACAACTCATTGTTTGCCCACTAAATAAATGTTGTAACTCATTATGGACAATAAAAAAAATAATAAAAAAAAAGAAAAAAAAATTCAGAATTGCTCTTTGTAATCACCTGGTTTGCAGTCTTTAGAACTAGGAAAATGATAATGCAGTCATCTCTCTTGGGGCCAGTGGCTGTTGCACCTGGCTGTTACATCACTTCACTGCAAACAAGAATCACCAACAGTGTTCTGTGGAAATGAATCTCTAGAAGGGGTGAAGAATGGAGTAACAATAGAAAGAGGCGTCTAGTGAGGAAAGGTCATACTAGCTCAGGAAAATGTGACGACTGTTGCAGTAGGCATGGTAGAGTAGATGAAAACCAGCAGTCGAGATCAGTTTAGTCAGTAGATGATTGCATGTAGAATTTTACAGGAAAAGGAGATATGAATGAATATTCATTTAGTTTTTCCTAACCAAATAGCACATTTAAATGAACAATGCCTTCCAACACTACACAGGCTACCATCTGTGAGCTGGTTACCATTCTGGATCTAGCATGGTCTGTCAGTGCTGTGTGGTGACCCTCTGTGTTATCCTCAGCAATAGGGTCTTCTTTTGGCCTGTGTAGGTACTCAAGAGCTTTGACAAAAGCCTGTATTGTTTGGGGTTCCTGTGGGTCTCTTCAATCTATATCTCATTGTGGGAAGTAACCAATGACTGGGACAAGGAGTGGCAGGCCAATTCACCTGTCAGGCTTGTTTAGTGTTTAAGATTAACCTGGTTAGGAACCACATGTGAAGAACAATATATGTTGTCTTCTTTCTGTTTTTGTGTGAGTTCACTAAGTATGATCTGCTCCAAATCCATCCATTTTTTCTTTAAATTTCTTTGACAATTTTTCCTTTCACCTGAGTAGAATTGCATTGTGTAAATGTACCACAAATTTGATATCCATTCATCCAGCGATGGACATTTTGGTTGATTCTATTTCTTAGCTATTATGAATTGAGCTGCTATACACATATGGTTGAGCAAATGACTCTGTGCTGAGGCATAAAATCTTGAGGGTAGATGCCCTTTAGAGGGATATCTGGGTCCCTTGGTAGTTCTATATCTCTCGTATTCAGGAGCCTGAACACTGCTTTGCATAGTGGATGTACAAGTTTCCAATCCCACCAATTGTGAATGAGGGTCATTTTTTAGCCGCATCCTGGCCAGCATCTATTGTTGTTAGATTTTATTAATGACTGCCATTCTGACTGGAGTCAGGTGGAATCTCATTGTTGTGTTGATTTGTGTTTCCCTGATGATTAAGGATGATGAATATTCTCTTAAATGAGAATTGGCCTTTCCTGTTTCTTCCTTTGTGAATTCTCTGATGAGATCAATGCCCCGTTTTATTTTACTTTCTGGTATTATGCAAGGCTATGGCCTAAATTTGGTCCTCTACAGAATAGAAAAAAAATGGTGAAGTGGTAGTGTAAATAGTAAGCTGTCAGAATAGGGCTGTTTGATTTTTTATTGTTTAATTTTCGGTTCACTGTAAGTTCTAGATATTAGATCCCTGTCCATGTCATTGCTGCAAAGATGATCTTCCAGACTGATTGGTGGTCTATTAGCTCCAGGGCTGGTATGTTTGTCTGTACAGAAACTTTTTAGTTTGATGAGATACTAGTGGCTAGGTGATTGTTGCACTTCCTGGGCTACTGGAGGTTTGTTCAGGAAGTTTTTCCCTGCATCTCATGGAAAGTGTCCCCTATTAATTCTTCCAGAGTTTTCAGAGTTTCAGGTTTTATGCTGAAATCTTTGATCCATTTGATATTGATATTTATGCATGGTGAGAAGTGGGTCTTGCTTCATTTTTTTTTACAAGCATTTATCCAATTTGTGCAGCACCATTTGTAGAAGATGCTATCTTTATGCCAGTGAACGTTGTTTGCACCTTTGTCAAAGATCAGGTAACTATCGTTACTCAAACTAAAAGCAGCGTCTTCAATTCTATTCCATTGGTCTTTCTGTCTGTATTTATGCCAGTGCCATGCTGTTATTGTTACTATAGCTTTGTAGTATATCTTTAGATTAGGAATGGTGATACCTTGTGAGGAGGGTTTTTTCCCTCTTTTTTTTTTTTGTTTTAACTAAGGATAGATTTGTCTATCTGAGGCTTTTTGCCATTCTAAATAAATTTTGAAATTACTTTGACTATGTGAAGAATGCAGCTGAGATTTTTAATGGTATGGCATTGAAACTGTACATTGCTTTTGGAAGAACTGCCATTTTTAAAATATTAATTTTACCTATCTAGGAGCATGGAAGATATTTCCATCTTTTCAGGTCTTCCTCTATTTTCTTCTTGATCATTTTAATGCTTTCATTATACAAGTTTTTCACATCATTTATTAGTGAGATTCCAAAGTATTTGATTTTTTTGACACTATTGGAACCGGGCTGCTGGAAGACCTTCTGGCTGTTTGTGTGAGTGCTCTCTTTCCTAGTTTTCTGCTGAGTTTGTATTTTTTATTGCACCCCTTTGGTTTTCAGAAGAAGGGTGTGTTTCCCTATTTTCTACCTTTTTCTCCCTGCTGACTACTGTCGTGTGCCTACCACACGACCATCTTAACCCAGAAGCCATATTCTTTGATATATGGTGTTTTACAACTTCAAGTGAATCTGGTCTACAAGCTTTGGATTCTCATGACTGCTTCCCATTATCACAGGCATGCTGGGATCCCAGATACATGTGTCACTTTGTTTCCAGTTTTAAGTGAGGTGCTTGAAAATTGAACTTGGCCTGGCAGGCTTTCAAGCTAGCACCTTTAACTGCTGAGCCATTTCCCCACTCCCTGTTGATCAAATTTCAAAGAAATAGGTCATTTATCTTTATGAAAAATATTTCTGGGTTATAGAATATTTTAACTCAAAGGGATAGTAAAGAAATTATAATCACAAGTTTTCTAAAATAAGTGTTCTAGAATATAACAAACACTATAATCTTGAGGAAATTTGTTTAAAGTTTAGCCAAGGGGAGGGGAACATTAAGGCTATTCTGACAGCTTACTATTTGCAGTACCACTTCATAGATTTGTTTCTACTCTATAGAGGACGAAATTTAGGCCACAGCCTTGCATAATACCAGAAAGTAAACATCCCATCATTACTTGAACACTTCAAAATACAGAATTATTCTAGTTCTTTAAAGAGCTAGAATCTACATGGTATTAAAGATGGCAGGGCATTTGCAGGGCATGATCTTTGCAGCAAGGTTAAAGGAACATTATTTGCCCAGTTCCAGTTAAAGAATAAACTATGCAAATGGGCATGATGGAACACAGATTCTTGGAAGGTGATAACACCCAACAGGAAAAGAGATATGTTAACGTGGTTAAGGGTAGGATAATGAGGTGCAATGGCCTGTAACTACACCATTAGATCTGGCATTAGGAAAGTATTTCTAAATGTGGGGTTGATTAGATTTTGGAATAATTTGATGAGAAAAGGTCACTAAGGTGTCATCACAGGAATACACAAGAGTGGATTAGATCACATGCATATTGCTATTTATAGATATGGTGACAAGGTCAAACCCACAGTCACAAAAAGGAGCAGACTCTGGGACCCTGCATGGATCCCCTCTATGATGAGATTGACTGCATTTTGCTAAATAACAAAAACAAAGGCAAACAATTAATAATGTTTAGTCTTCTAAGGATACACAAAGCAAAAACACACTCTTTTTATCTTATTTTCCTCTTAGCTAGCTTTTAGAGAGGAGATGTTTGCATTAGTGAAGAGAATGAAATCTGTTTCTATTTTACATTATAAGGGATTAATTTGCCACCAATGTGCTTATATTAACAAATAGTTATTTGGTGAGAAAATAGCCTGAGCAGTGCTTTATCTCATTAATGGCCCTCTTAACAACTGAGTTTAGCTATTGTTGCTTAATTTTCATTTTAACTTTAAGCTGCTACTTGTATTCTTTTAAGTTTTAACAGTATTTTAAATGTTACTATGTATTAATAGTTGTATTTAATTCTGTTTGATTTAGTTTTTTTTTTTTTTTTTTAAATTCCAGATAGTATGATTAGCATTTGTTTCCTTTAAGGAACACTCTGTGGAGGGGGTTAAATTCCTGCATGCAAAGAATGCCAGGTCAGGACCTGTTTTCTTTCTTTCTTTCTTTCTTTCTTTCTTTCTTTCTTTCTTTCTTTCTTTCTTTCTTTCTTTCTTTTTTTCTTTCTTTCTTTCC
This sequence comes from Zapus hudsonius, assembly GCA_004024765.1. Taxonomy (NCBI): domain Eukaryota; kingdom Metazoa; phylum Chordata; class Mammalia; order Rodentia; family Dipodidae; genus Zapus; species Zapus hudsonius. The sequence goes on from PVHP010026224.1 coordinate 4,360, forward strand.
TTCTTTCCTTCCTTCCTTCCTTTTTCTTTCTTTCTTTCTCCTTTCTTTCTTTCTGTCTTCTTTCTTTCTTTCTGTCTTCTTTCTTTGTTTTAACATTGTGTGTGTTAATGTGTGAGGATATAATGGCACTTGTGTAGAGATCAGAGGATAACCCTAAATTTTGGTTCTGGCTTTCTACCTTGTTTGAGGCAGGGTTGCTTGAGTTTCAGTGTGAACACTAGGTAGCAGGTTTTTGACTTTATGGGATTTTCCTGTCTCTTTGCATTGGATCTTGCTGCAGGAGGACTAGGAGTCCTAGTGCTCACTAGTGCATGTGGCATCCATGAGTTCTAAGGATTTGCACTCTGCTCAGCATACTTATAAAACAAGCACTTCATTTTCTCAGACTGTATTCCTTAAAGGGACCAAAAAATGTTTATACTAATTATGATCAGCACAGACATCTATCTTTTTATGCTCAAATAGAGGAAATTCTATTGTTATTGATTCAGTTTTTTGTCATGGATGTTGATTGAACTTGCTACTCCACCCCTCTCTTGGTCTTTCTTGATGAAGCCCATTAAACCAGCATTTTAGCAAGTATCATGTAATACTGATAATTGTTCCAGATGTCATCCATACAGCTGCTCAGTGGAGGCAAGGAAAACAATATCCATGAGTTTATGAGCTTCATTCCTATTTCGGGATATATATATATATATATATATATATATATATATATATATGTATATATTCATCTTTCTGTGTATATAGATTCATTGATAGTAGTTGATGAAAAAATTAAGGGGCTAATCATAAATCTTAGACATAGAGTCTGATTAGGGCAGATGTTTGAAATAAAGCTGCATTGCTGAGAGATGGAGGGAAGCCCACTGTTAGGGAAGAGTGTGTTTAGGAAGAGTGAAGAGAAAGTGTGTAGCAGAAGACTTGACTACAACAGTTTTAGTACTGCTGATGGAATGAATATTTGGACTAAATAATTGTTCATGTACATGTGCCTCAAATATCCTATTCAATATGCTTAATTAGCAATTTTTTATGGGAAAAATTTCCTTCATACATAAGTCTATACTATTTAAAATCAATGTCATTCTTGTATTCATTCCATTTACATTCCACAAACTGTCAACAATGTGACAAATACTGCTTGAGGTCTTTATTTAAAGTTTCTATCAAATCCTCAATGTGTCTTGGCATGAAAATTTAATTCTATATGATATGAGTAGTTTTTAACTTAAAGTTAATAAATACATAAATCTTGTGAGAAACTCTTCTGTGGAAATTTCTCATCAATAACAGTCGATTGCTTTATTTCAATGGCCACTTGTAAAATATACTTGTTGGAAAAAAATTGAAGGAGAAGATAGAACCAGACTGAGCTCAGACAAGGTTACCTTTATTTAGCAGAGACATTAGCAGAGAGTGAACAGCCATATCTGAAGTCATGTTCCCTGTGGGTAGCTTCTATGAGCGTATTTAAAAGATCTTTGGGGTGATATAGGCTTCACAGTTAAAGTTCCTCCTAGATAAGGCAGGTAACCCTTAACTGGAACTGGAATCCATGGCAATCCCATATGAGGACCAAGAACCTGGGCTCCCTCTAACCAGAGATATACAGAGAGGCTATACCCATTACAATCTTGACAAATTATCAAAGTTTGTCTCATTTAACCTATACTGATTTCACTCTCCCTTGGAGATTCTGTTTGTGTGTTTCAGAAGGCAGCAAGAATCATGGACAACCCAATCCTACCAACAGGACATGAGACATTGCCTGTCACCCAGCCAGGTGGTGAATCACCCCTAATTTATGATATAAAACCCAATCAAAACTTTTGAGGAAGTGGGGAGATGAGCAAGAGACCTACCTGCACCACAGATCAGATAACCTGTGAAAGGATAATGGAGACAGACATGGAGGATACTCAACAAAATCCAAAACAGAAATCCAGAGGCTCTTAAGACCTCAACAGTAAAACAGACCTAAAACCCACCCACCATGACTCAGGGATTTAGCAGAAGAGAGGGCAGAAAAATTGTAAGAGCCATGGTGAGGGAGAAGAAAACCTGGTCACCTCTAGTACAAACCATAACCCCTTATCCCATGGACTTGTCCAGCCAGCCCATGTAGCAGGACCCTCCCTAGGGTTGGGGATAGGAAGGTGGCAAGTAAGGATATCATCATAAGACTTTCTCATACAGTGCATCTTATTATTGAAAATAAATATGAAAAAAATAAATAAAGGTTGTATTAGCCTCAGTTTATTCATGCAGAAAAATGGAATATTAATACGTATCCCAAAATACTGGCTTGAAGATGAGAGGAAATATATTTAAATATTCAATTTAGTGCAAATTCATGATACTGCAATAGAATTTGTTCATTAAATCATATTAATAAGCTCTGAACAATATGTATTGAAGAGAGACAGAGAGATAAAGAGACTAGAGAGAGAGAGGAGACTGAGAGATAAGGTACTGGAATTTTTCTCTGGTTCACATTAAATTCTGACCGATACTATCCCAGAAGAGGAAGTCACAACTAAAATAGAAGAAAAATAAAAGCTAGCTCCTGGACAGTGAGTTTACAAGGACTCAAACTCTGGAGGTCTAAGTTTTATACAGTAGCTTTTTAAAAGTAATTTTCACTCTACTTTTTCTCTTTACTTGTTTTTGAAAATCTATTTAAATTTAACTCCAGTATAAGTCTGTTGTAGTTCAATTTCAATTGCTCCATAGCATATCCACTCAATATAAGAGGGTAAATCCTGTGATAGCTAATACCAACATAATCTATGGGTGTACCTAAATATGGCCAGCAGCCCATTGGATTCCAACCTCCTTGTGTTGGTGTTGGGAATGAGACTTTGGGCTAGATTCCTGTAGATATCTTGCAAATGAGCACGACCCTGTTCTAATTACTGCCAGTTCCTTTGTTTCAAAGGCTGTGGTGTTTGGCTGACCTATCATATTATATTGAAATGAGAAAGACTATTTTCCAAGGTGAATAAATACCATACATTTGTCAAACAAATGTTTATGAATAGAAATTAAATAGTTCCTGTCTGAGTTGATTCACTGCTATATCATATGATGTAGTCATTTTATTTTTCTTTATTCTGTTATCATGCTCTATTCACAGATAATACATGTATCTCTTGATTTGCTTTCTTACAGTTTTGAAATAAAACTTCACAAAAACTTCCTCAAAATCATGTAGTAAAACAAGAGTAGAAAACATTTTTCCTCCATTTCATAAACGTTGCCTTCAGTTGAATGAATGTACATTTCTTGCTGGCTGCAAAGAAATACCATTAAAGCTGTCCCCAATTAAAAGGTTCCAACAATGGGAATTATATCTCTCACTTTATTCACACCTGCCCTCTGCAGAAACAAGCGTGTTATAATGGCCAAATCAAGGAACATTTATTGAAATGATCTGTGATCAGCATTGCTGTTCTCCATGGAAGTTGTGAATAGTTTTACAATCATAAAACCATGTATCTGGACAGTTGTGTACATTATTTTTTATTTAAGCATCATCACTATACTGCTAATATTTTCTTAAAATAAACTGAGTAAATATAACATTAATAAGTCTGTCAACTGTGAATGCATTATAATAATCACAAGCAGAACAACTAATAAAAAATTCAAATGTTTAAGGAAAAAAATCTCCATTATGTTCCTTGATGGACTGGAACATTCAGGAGTGCTAAGATATAAAAGGACACAAATTAGTTGTGTTGTTACATGATTCATTTGTCTTAAATCTTGACGGAAGATCCAATTGATGTCACTAATCACCTCATTTGTAATGCACTATATAAGTTCTCAGTTTTAAATAAAACAGAATTATGAGAATCAATGTATTTCTGATTTTGGTCAATTATTCAGCTAAAGGAAACATTTAACTTGGGTTGCTAGATGATTTCCCCTGCCACAGAATTATTCCAGAGATTTGGCTGATGTAGCTTATTCAGGAATAATATTTGCACCACACAAAAGAGTCTGTGGAATGCTTTTGCCTATTATTATATTCACAGCAATCTTGTGTGTTATTCATCAGTCTTTATACTCCAGAGGAAAATTTGTAATTGACTTACAGTCATATACTCCCTTCCTCTGCCAACTTTTCTTCTTCAAGCAATTTTTTTTGCCTAAAACATATAGACATTTCTGAAGATTAACATCAATCCTATCAGGACAGATTTCCCTTCAGGTAACCCCTCATTGTGAATTAACATTGATACATACATAGCTTTCTTACAATATGAAAACAGGGATTGCAAGCTAGATCATTAGGAACAAGACATACCACTTGGTGTGTACTTAGCAAGGAGTGGGATGAATCTCTATTTGAGAAAGTTTCTAAATTAATACCTCCTAGCTTTCAAATATTTTAGCATCTTTGAATGTAGGAAAGAAGACCTCAATATTACCAGTCTTTCACAAACATGTGTTTTCAGTTACAGTGAATTCGAAGAAATAAAAATCAGCGGTAGTTTGCTAGAGCTTTGTTGCTCTGAATGAGTGCTTCTGTTCCCCAGCCCATATGAAGTCAAAATTCTGACACCAAGACTTCCCACTCTAAAAGAGGAAGATCAAATTGAGTTTAACTGGCTGTATTGCATAACCAGGTTAATGTGAGAGAAAATAGGAGTTTTTAGATTAGGTAATAAAAATTGCTTATTTCAAGTCTCCTAAATTTGATTCTCTATATTTTCAATTCTATTAAGAATCAGGAAATGGTAAAATACACATTTGTATAATTACACACGTTTGAATTTAAATTATTTACAAAAGGGTGTTAATCTTTTATATAGTTTAAGTGTGAAAATCAACATTTGTATATGAATCTTTATTTGAAACACCTGTAATAGAAGAGCAAAGAACAAGGTAATTATTCAGGTACACAAAAAATGCAATTATAATTGTTTCTAATAAATTTGCATTTCAGAACATTTAAAAGAATTGTAAAGAAGATGCATACATATAAGGAAAGAAGTCAGTAGTTACCTGGATAGCCATTATTTCCTGCAGCATTTTGTTGGGATTCTTTCAAGTTTTCTATACCTTTTTATAGTTTTCTATATTCTTATTTAATTCCCCACCTCAATAATCATAATGCAATCAATATAAATCAAACAAACAGAAGGGAGCCCATAAGAAGGAGTGTTTAATACTCAGATAAATGGTATGTAATGAATCAGGCAAGAGTAAATAGCCCCAAGAATAAAGAAATGGAACTACATGAAATTTAAATTTCCTTTCCTGCACAACATGGGCGTCTATCAACAGAGTGGACAAATAGAATGAGAGATAATCTCTGCCAACTGTATTTCAAATAGGAGGCTTACATCTAGAATTTAAAAAGAACTGACAAAAATTGGAACACAAAAAAAAATCCCCTCAAATGACAATCAACAAGTGGGATATTAAAATAAAGAGACAGTTCTCAAGAGAAGAAAAACAAGTTGACCAATAAGGGTTTTAAGAAGCATTCAACATCCTTAGACATCAGGGAAAAATACAAATTAAACCTAATATGAGATTTTTTTCTCATCCTAGTAAAAATAGCTATCATCAAGAAAAATCACAATAAATAATGGCAAAGAAGTGGGGAAAGAGGAGACCTTATAAAGCTGGTAGATATATCCATCAGGGTAGCCAATATGGAAATCAGTATGGAGGTTTCTCAAAAAATTAAAATAAGATGACCTAAATACTAAATATAAAAAATAGCAAATAGAACTAAATGTCACCCAGCAATACCACGCCTGAGCATATACCCAAAGTACTCTATATTCTCCCACTCATACTTGATCACCCATGTTTATTACTGCATTATTTACAATAATAGGAAAATTAAACCATCTTAGATGATCATCAACAGGTAAATGAATGGTAAACATGTGATTTGTATACCCAATGGAATTTGACTAAGCTAGAAAGAAAATAATATGAAATTTGCAGGAAAATTGATGGTGTGCAAAGCATTATTCTCTAAGGTACTATGTGACCTTTCTTGTGGCAAAGAGAGCAAATATCTATTCATATTGGGTAGAGAACCAATGAGATATCCAAAAAATGATTCCACAAGAGTCTGAGTTACTGGTGTTACTTAAAGCCCCTAAACACATGTGCCCACACAAGTGTTAATATGCCATACACTCTACGCAAATATACCTCTAACACATGTCTAAAATAACTGAAAACAATGTCCTGTAGAGTGGCATGGATGGGAACATTACCCATGAGTAATCCAGCCTCCTCATCTGCTGTTTCCAAAGGACTTCTGTGCATTTCCACATCCATGAGGGTCTCAACAAAGCTGACTCAGAACTAAAATTCCATCTTGTCAGCTGTAACACAAGTCAGCACCTCAGCTTTGCCAGTTTCTGGAGTAGCATTTGTCTTTCCATTAGCCAAACTTGCTAATGAAAGGTCCCTGTGTTGGGTGAATAATCAGTACCTGTGATTGTTAAGTTTTGTTGTCAACTTGACCTTTCAAGTAATCTTGGTTGTGTCTCTGAGGATGCTTACAGGAAGGCAGCCTCTCAGTAGGGGGCAGGATGTCAGGAAGCTCAAAGGAGCTAGAAGTAAACATCCTTTCCTGTGTGGGCAGTGCAGGAAGGAAATCGCAGAGAATCAGGAAGCCATTAAATCTGGGAAAGGGTTGCAAGACCCCTACCCTAAGGCTATATAAAGGGGAAGAAATTCTCTTCTTGGCTCCTGCCTGTTTCCTGTTCTGTGTGTGTGGTGTTGGTCATGGGTTTTTCTCTCTGCTCAGACCTGTGAAAGCGGACCAGCCTCTTTCACTTTTATGGGACTTTCCCTGGATCTGAAGCTTTAATAAATCATTTCTTCCCGTAAACTGTCCCTGGTTGGAGATTCATCACAGTAGCATGTTGCTGACTGCAACAGTATTCTAGTATACTTTATACTTTTTAGTTGAGGGAACATCTGTCCACAGATAGGACAAGCTCAATCATACCCATGATTTGTCACTCAGGCTTTCAAGACTTTCAGAAACTCATTATCATGGCATTTGAGTTTCTGTTAATTATTTTCCCCTAGGAACTCTGGCCACATTTGCCTTCAGGTACCTGGACAGACCCCTTTGTTTATTCTGCCCTCTTCTGTCACTTGACTGTTTTATACTTTACACGTCTGATTTACATAGCAAAGCCATTCAGATCTTCCAGAGCCCCTATCACCTCATAAAGATCACACCAGCAAAGCCACTGAAACCAATGCCAAGCTTAAGATCCTTGATAAATCAACCTTCTTACTATATTAACTGTCATATGAACACAGACCAAACTTGTTCAGTAAACTGGACAAACATTGCCTCTGTGTGTCTGTTCCCCCAATAATGTCTGTCCTCAGTCCTTGATATTCATAGGAACCTCAGCTGCAAAGAAACAAATGTCCCTAGTAACTCCTATGAGCTAGCTAGAGCTAGCTAGTCCATTGTGATAATCTTCAACCACTCCTTTTACAGTTCCTGACTGTGGACATCAATACAACCAGCTGGCCATCTGCTCCTACTGCAAAAGATGGTGCCTTCTAACTGAGGCAAAATAAACACCTCTTTCCTTACCTTTTTTTTTCAGATATTTTGTCAAAGTCACAAGAAAACTAATACAGAAAATTAATGTGGGGAATGGGGATGTTGTTGTGATAATTCTGACAATGTGGTTTGTATGCTTTTGAACTGGTTTGTAAGAAGAATGTGCAAGAGTTTGGGACTTTGGCTAGAAAAGTACTTGACTATTGCAAGCAGAGCTTAATGCACCATTTAGTGGGACTTTAGAAGGTAATATTGTTAAGAGAAATGTGAACATTAGAGATCTGGAACATGTTTAGTGGAAGTTCGTGTCATATGCTGTCAAAGAAAGTTGCTGTGTTTTCTGTCATCCCTAGAACTTGAATATCCCTGAAATCAAATATAATGGGCTAATTTATTTGGCAGAGTAAATGTATAGACAGGATAGCTTTCAGGCTTGTGCTGAGAATGCAAATGTAATTGCTACAAGATGAGCAGCAATGATGAGAAACCTCCTGTGTTGCCCAGGGAAAATTTATGAATGTGTCCTAAATCAAACCCCCATGCATCTGAGGCTCCATGTTGGGAAAAAAGTCAAGTTCATTTGAAGTCAGAAAGCCCAAACTGAAGGGTTTTCATGTTGGAACACAGTCTCCTATTGAAGTGTTTTACAAAGTCAGCCTGGAAGGCTGTTACAACTGTTGCCCAAGGGGACCAAATATTCCAGCTGGCAACAGAACTTGGAAACATCATCTGTGTGATACTACATTTAGAGAAATGAAACATGCAAATTTGAGGGGTTGTGGAGTTTCGTACCTCTGTTCCTGAGATCTGATTTGGCCAGAAAATGTGTGAAAGGATCAAGTCCCTGCAAGAATACTCAGATAGTTCATGGTGTGAGTCTTTGAAGGCAAAATATAAGTATCAAAGCATCCTTAGGAAGGTAGAGATGATGAAACCGTGGGACTTCCCCTGAGGAAAGCTGCATGGATGCATTAGAGCCCAAGAGAGAGGCTATGTATGTTACAGGTAGCAAAGCTGGAGGAAAGAGGCTACCTAAGCCCTTTGCAGTTTAGATGATTCCATTATAGCCACAAATGTTGGACACAGAGCTGAAAAACTTGGTGTTTCCTTGCATTGTTTAGGTCTCACTTTGGTCTAATCTTTTCTTGCACTGCCCTTATTCATGTCTTTGGAATGTTAATATTTGGTCTGTGCCACTGTATGTTGGAAATATGTAACTTGGTGTTTTTTTTTTAATTAACCGGGGCTCAGAGTTATGACATTGAATCTCATTAAAGACTCTTTACATTTTTGAACAGTGTGAAAACTGTTAGACTATAGGGAATTTTGAAGTTGGAGGTACTGCATTTTGCATTGTAAGATGGCCATAAGCATGTGTATCCATATGCACATATGTGTGTGTATGTATGTGTGTGTGGTTTCTATTTAGCAGAGTAAGATTACTATATATATTATCATTTATTTATCTTTCTCATTATTTGTTGTCCCCATGTCTGCTAATCAATTATATTTTGTTAAAACTGGGCATGGTAGTGCAAGCCTATAATCCCAGCACATGGGAGGAGAAAGCAGGAAGGACACAAGTCCAAAGTCTTTCTCAGCTACAAAACATGTTTGAGGCCAGCATCGATTATGTGACTTGTTCTGGAAGACTTTCATCAAATAGCTAGGATATTTCGAGGGGACATTGATCTACTACTGATTCTAACTCACAGAAAGGGCTCCAGATTAAATTCAAGATAACAGCTCTAAGACATTTGTAGAGCTCCATGTTATAATTTTCTGCCTTGTATTATAACACCTACAAATTCAAGCTTGAAATTTTGGACTGTATTTTTCTGACATTTTTTTTAAGTACTGAAATTAAAGGTCTTATTTACACTGGAGAAAATATGTGGAGGCTTATGACATTTAGTCATAGGATTAGAATTATTCCACATAGGTATCTAAATTGACTAATCCAACCTTATGGTTTTTTTATGTTTTTACTTATTTGGAATAGTTTAGGTCATAACTGGAGTATGAAATAGACTCATTTAAATTAATTTAATATCTCATGACTGTTAGTATAGACATAACACTTTGTACCCATCCAATATAATCTGAAATGGAAACTTTTCTCTTTTACTGACACTGCTGTTGTAGAACAACATTGTTAGGGTTAGTGGTGTTGCAATTATCCAATGTCTATCACTGTACTTGCAAGAATATTACTCCAGAAACCTTCATGTATTAATCCTCACAGGGAAATGCTTGGGTCAGACATATTAGTTGTGAGGAGAAAGAATTAGAGGTAAACCAGATTACCTATGACTCTAGGAACTGATAGGTAAATAGATTTAAGTGAATGTCATAGAATACTGCACAGTACTTAGATGCTATTAGTTAGATACATATACAGTCATCAACTAGAAAGAAATAGCCAAAAGCCATTATATTTGAATAGATTTCAAGGATAAGCTGGAATTTTTCATATTAGATAAATTTAATTATGATATGTATATGAGAATATGTAACAAATATAGCAGAATGGTACCAATAAGAAAGGGGACATAAACATAAAATTCAGTGTAAAATGAAAATATACTAATATGCTCCATAGCGATAATTTAGTCAACTGTGGTACACCTCTATGTTATTGGTCACTGAAGACTAGATACCTATAAAGCATGGCATATCCTTATGCACAACTGTACATAGATATAAAAATTGAAACAAACAATAGGGTTTTTTTAGCTATTGGTTAGGATAAAAACGATGAAGGAAGAGTATAATAGTTTCAATGTTATACTTGAGAAATAAGGATTTTGCTGGGGTTTGCACTTAAAGTTAACCACTAAATTCTTTAAACTTCCCAAGTGATGACTGCTTCGTTATGGTTGAACCTTGGAAATTTTAACGTAATTAATCATTAACTAATTTTAACTATTTGTCATGAGCTAATTTAAGTTATCACTATTAAATAATAAATTAGCCTGAGATGATTCAACTATCAGGCTGTCCACATCGAAAAGGCCAACCATGTGATTAAAGGCTTGGGAGTTTGAGCCACATGACAACAGCCTTGTCTCCCTGTGAAGAGACTGGATACTAGTTGCAGATTTTAAATGCAGTCAGTGGTTCAATAATTATGCCTGTCATCAGAGCCCCAGTGAAAATTTAAACACTGAACTGATGGTTCCCCATATGTTATAACATATTGAAGTGCAAAGAGAGCCATGTGCCCTGGGGATCACAAGGTCTCTAGACTTCACCCTATAAGTCTCTCTCTTTAGCTGCTTCTGATCTGGGTTCTTTTACTTGTAAATGTTTAACAATGTGCATTGGTTAATGAAATAGTTGAATGATAGTTTTAAAAGTTACCAAAATAAAATAAGTGATAAAGACAAGATTAAATCTTAATATTTAAAACTTGTAAAATTATGCATAGTGATAATTATGAAATTCTTTTAGTTTTTTCTATTTTCTAATTTGTCTTCAATAAATAAATGAGATTTTAAATAAATTTTATTAGGAACTTTAATAAATTAACATATTATAATTTGGTCATATTCCCATCTCATTATCGAGTTTTGTTCCCTTTCCCCAAACTCCATTCCATGGAGGGCCCTCCTAAATGGAGGTATTGGTCATGACTATGGGTGTATAAAAGCAGCAGTTGTTTCCAATGGGGAAGACTGCCTTACAGTATGCCTTCAGACACTGTGGCTATATTCTTTCCTCTCCCTTCTTCCAAAATATTCCCTGATCCTTGCTGGGATGTTAGAAGTCAACTTTCGTGTTGAGCTCTTGGCATCTCTGATGAGTTTTAGTCTCCTCAGTGCTCATATTTAGTCTGCCCCTTCTGATGTAATGTTTCCTGAGCCCTGGCAGGTGTGACAGAGATGATCCCTCCATGCTAGGCATTTGCTTTTCTCTTCTTGTCATTTTGATGGGACTTGGCTCTATTGGGTATTCAGTATTCATTTCCATCTATAAAAAGCAGGTTCTCTAACCTAGAGTGACATAGGAGCATTGGTCAAAGGGATAAACATATTCATTTAGAAGGCTTTCTGATGAACATAACTTCTCCATTTAGTTGAAGAGCTGAAACTTTCCTTTAGGGTCTAGAGCCTTCCTAACCATAGGAATCTGAATTGATTTATAGTACTAGGCATCATTTCTTTCCCACTGAGTGTGATTCATATCTAATCAAAGAGCAATCGATTACCCCCATAACTTAGGTGCCACTGCTTGTTCACACTGTTAGTGACTTCACCCCGAAGCTCGTATAGTGATTTCAAGCATTATGACAGCTAGCTGGTGTGAACTGAACTTGCCAGAAAGTGTTGCATCTGCCTCAGAAAAACGCTGACTGGGACAGAGATCTCCTGCAGAGGTTCAAGTGGAGGAGTTACTGAGGAATACGACAGGACCAGAGCAAAATTACCTGGTGCTGCTTTGAAGTCCCATAATAGCCATCTAAATGCCCAGCTCTGTGTCTGATTTAACATATCACTATAGAAGTCTATCACTTCCTTGTTTAAATCAGATATTCCAATATATTTAATGTTTTGTTGTTAATGAAACAGAAATGTTTCTTTGAATTCTTTCTCAGTATGTTATTAGTATATATGAACATTACTAATTTTTATGTGTTAATTTAATGTCCTGCCACTTTGCAGAAGGTGTTTATCAGATCTAGTAGTTTTTTTTTTTTTTTTGGTGGAGTCTTTTGGGTCTTTTAAACACAGAATCATATCAACTTCAAATTAGGTTAGTTTGACTTTCCCATTTGCCACCTGTTGTAGTCAGCCACACTATGCTGGGATGAATCTCCACACCAGGCACAGTTTTGGGAGGAAAGTATTTATTGAAGTAACAGATGCAGGGGGAAGTTCAAGAAAAGGCCCATTTCACAGATGCAAGCAGAGAGAGAGAGAGACCCATTCTTACCCAGAACACATTCATTTGTTTGTGGGGGATACCTGGATCAAACCATGACAACCCAGTACCAGCAAATCAAGCAAGTACAATCTAACTTCAACAAAAAGCAAGACTGCCAGACTTCAGCTCTGACTGCCTTTTGCATATGTATAGCTAGATACCACATCTGCCCTAGAATCACCTTAGGGCAACAGCCTAAGATCCAGCCTAGGTGACACCTCCTCCAGTCAGGCAGCTGTAGAAAAAAATTTACACTTTTGAATCTATTAGGGGACATTCAGTCAAACTACCACAGCATCCAAATGTCTTCTCTTGTCTTATGGCTCCAAGACTTCATGTGCTATGGTAGATAGCAATATGGTGAGTGGATACCTCTATGTTTAAGAATGATTAAAGTTTTTCCTCATTAAGTATGATTTTTGCTTTAGGTTTGTTGTATATAGACTTTATTGTTTTTCAATAAGATACCTACTCTCTCCAGCATTTTTAATCATAAAGGGATGTTGTATGCTTTCAAAGTTACTTTTCTGAATGTATTGAGACTATCATGTGATTTCTGTTCCTAACTCAATTTATAAATGCATTATTTGCATCAATTTCCATATGTTGAACCACCTCTGCATCTCTGGGATAAAACCTACTTTCTCAAAATGGATGAACTTTTTGATATATTCTTGGATTAAATTTGAAAAGATTTTATTGAACATTTTCACATTTGTTTTATCAGGGATATTTGTTTATAATTTTCTTTTCTTGTGTCTCTGGTTTTGGCATTAGTGTACTGCTGGCTTCATAGGATGAGGTATGGAGCACTCATTCATCCTGGTTTTATGAAATAATGTAGCGGGCTGAGTTGAGGATTAGAATTTAGGTAATGCCCATTTAAAATTCCAATGCATCTCAAAATTTAAGGAGTGCCTGAATTCTTATCTACAAAGTTAAAGAATTAAAATCATAGACAACCAGATATTAAGGTATAGTGGGAGACTTTATTTCACAAAAATAGTGAGTTACAGAGTTCTCCAGCCACCAGTGTGGGGAGAATACATGGGAGAGGTCTTAGCCAAAATTTACGCTCTTTAACTAAACATGTAGGAAAAGAAGATAATAGAGGGATCCCATCATGAGAAAAAGGCTCATTTGGGGAGTTCCTGAGTCCCCTTAGGATGGCGTGAGGGGCCTTACCTGGAAAATGATAGTCCTCATTCTAGGACACCATGTGGAAGAGAGACTGGGCTTTGTTTTAGGGAAGGTGTTAAAATTTCCACTAGGTAAGTCAGAGAAATAGTTGATTGGTCTATACCTGACCAATTAGTTTTTGGCATCTAGGTTTGAGCTCTGGCTAGAGACACCGCCCACTCAAGGGGAGGGGGTCTAAGGAGCTTGTCTGAACTGGTCACAATAATTTGGGAAGAAGTGGTTTCGGTTTTTACTCAAATTTGGTAGATTTCAGAAATGAATCTGTTTTGTCCTGGCATTTATTGGTTGGGAAGTTTTTATTACTGCTTTAGCCCTATTAGATTTTATACCTCTACGACAGATTATTATGTATAACTTTGTTATATCTTAATGTGTCAAGATGTTCATCCATTTCATCAATATTCTCTAGTTTGATAGAATGTAGGTTGTTGAAATATGTCCTTATGATTCAATTTCACTGATATCTTTTGTAGCATCTCCTTTTTTAACCTCTAATCTTGTTTATTAGGGTCTTCTCTCTCTTTTGATCAGTTTTTCCAGGGGTTTGTCAACCTTGTTGATTTTTTCAGAGAAACAGCTCTTGATTTTATTAACTTTTAAAAGAGTTTTCTTCTTTTTTAATGCATTAATTTCTGCTCTGATCTTTAATATATCTTTCTTTCGGATATTTTTGGTTTTGGACTCTTCTTGTTTTCCCATAGCCTTCAAATGGATCATTAACTTATTTATTTCAGATAATTTTATTTTTATAATTTTATAATGTAGGCATTCAGACCTATAAACTTCTCTTCAATTTTTCCCATAGATTTTGCCATGCTGTGTGCTTTTAGTTACATTTTCATTGCTGGGAGAAACACATGACTAGAAGCAGCTTATAAAAGGAAAGGGGTTATTTCAGCCTTATACTTTCTAGTGAAAACTCCATTGTGATAAAATAAGATGGCTCATTTTGTCATATATACATAGCAGAGAGAGAACAGCAACACCTGGTGTTCTGAGCAGACAGGGCTGGAATCAGACTCAAGGTTTACACTTGGTAATGCACCTCCAGCAGAACTCTACCTCCATCAGGTGAGGACTAAGCAAAATACTCAAACACAAATACCTGAGGCTATTGGGACATTTACATTCAAACCTCCTCATTGTGTTTTCATTTTTGTTCAGTTCTAGGTATTTATTACTTGCCTTCCTAATTTCTTTAATGACCAATTAATTCAATCTTAAATAGTGTGCTGTTGAATCTCCAGGAGTTTGTTTTCTATTCTTTCTTTTGTTCTTCATTTTTAGCTTTACTGAATTGTGGTCATATATAACATAAGGAGTCATGCTTATTTCCTAGATTGTGGAGCCTTGCTTTGTATCCTAATATATCACCTATTTTACGGAAGCCTTCTGAAAAATATGAACTGAATCTCCATCTAGAGTTAGGCAGTATAAGTGAAATGAGACAAACATTGTTACTTTGGCAAGATTCTAATGGGTACAGCAGCCTCTCTGTAGACCCCTGGTTAGTCGGAGCTTCCCTTTGGAGTCTCAGTTATTGGTCTCCAAAAGAGTATTTTTTTGGATAACAGTTCCAATTAAGGGTTCCTTGCCACTGATCAGATCTCTTAGACAATCAGCAAGCTGATAATTACCCACCTAGGTTTATCACCACTACTGTGCAGATGAGAACTTCTTGGCTTGCTTATCTCTTGCTGTATAGTGGTGTCCTCAGCATTCTCTTAATATCATTGATGTTGTATATCAATGTCCCCTGCTGTCTCTGAATATGGTTCACCAACTTCCCCTGGCAGCTCTTGTAACCCTTTAAGCACCACGCAGGCTATCACCTGGGAGCTGGTTACTTTTCTGGATTGAGCAAGGTCTTCCAGCGTTGTGTGACGACAGCCTGTGGGATCTTTGGCAATATGGTTATATTTTTGCCTGGGGTGGGTATTCAAGAGCTTTGGCAGAAGCCTGTCTTATTTTGGGGACCTTGTGGGTCTCTTCATTCAACAGATCAGTGTGGGAAGTAACTTATTACTAGGACAGGGAGTTACAGGCCAGAGATACTTTACATGTGGTTAGGCTTCCTCCCACTCTAATCAGGGCCCATTTTACTGGATGATGCCCACAGATTCCTTAATAGTTTGCTATATGAAAGTAAGGATTTTATGTTATTGATTCATTATTGGTTTAGGATAATGTATATCCCCACCCTCCCTACCTTCCAATACTCCCCACTGCCTCCAATTTCTTCCATCCTTTTTGTCAGTCTCTCAATTCATCTGTCAGGTTTGATTACTAGTCAAGCTTAAACTGTTTAGGAACCACAGATTAGGGAGAATATGCAGCATTTGTCTTCCTGTTCTTGTGTGAGTTCAATAAGTATGATTTGTTCCAAGTTTGTCCATGTTTCTTTAAATTTCATTACATCATTTTATTCCTTACAGCAGAATAGACTTCCATAGTGTACATACACCACAACTTTGATATCCATTTATCCAGTGATGGGCATTTTAGTTTATTCCTAATAATTCTTAGTTATTATGAATTGAGCTGATATAAATATGGTTGATCAAATATCTCTGGCTAAAGTGAGGAATCTTGAGGGTAGACACCCATTAGTAGAATAGCAGGGTCCTTGGTAGCCCTATTTGCATCTTTTTCAGGATCCTCCACAACTCTGTTTTCCATAGAGGTTGTACAAGTTTGCCATCCCACCAGAAGTGAACAAGGATTCCTTTCTCACCCCACACCCAGCATCCTAAACATCTATGGTTGGATATTTTAATGATTGCCATTTGGACAGAAGTAAGGTGGAATCTCGTTGTTTTGATTTGCATTTACCTGATGATTAAGGATAATGAATATTTTCTTAAAAGAGAGTTGGCCATTTGTGTTTCCTCATCTGTGAATTTCCATTTGGGTTCAGCACCCTCATTTTGTGAAAGGGCTATTTTATTTTTTATTATTTAAATTTTGAATTCTTTGTAAGTTCTAGCTATTAGACCTCTGTTTCTGGTATAGCTGGCAAAGCTGAGTGTTCTTTTCTAACTTCCTTGAGCTTTTTGTTTGTGGTATAGTTCCCAGTCGTCTATTGGCTCTGAGTATGGTATATTTGTGCAGAAGCTTCTTAGATTGATGGGATCCTACTGGATATGTGAGGTTTGCATTTCCTGGGCTATAGGAAGTTTTCCCAACTCCTATCTCATGGAAAATTTTCCCTATTCTTTCTTTCATGGTTTTCAGAGTTTCAGGTTGTATGTTGAGGTCTTTGATCCATCCATTTGGAGTTTATTTTTGTGCATGGTGAGTGGAGTCAGTCTAGTTTCATTTTTTTACATGTATTTTTGAACTTGTATAGCACCATTTGTTGAAGGTTCTATCTTTACACCAGTGAATGTTTCAAGTCTTACATTGAGGTCCTTGATCCATTTGGGGTTCATTTTTGTTCAGGGTGAGAGAATAAGGTCTAAATTCATTCTTCTATATGTGGGTATCCAGTTGCTTCATCACCATTTGTTGAAGATATGGTCTTTTCTCCAATGAACATTTTTGACCCCTGTATTAAAGATTAATTTTTTTGTTTTGTTTTGTTTTTCGAGGTAGGGTCTCACTCTAGCCCAGCTGACCTGGAATTCACTATGTAGTCTCAGGGTGGCCTTGATCTCATGGTGATCCTCCTACCGCCTCCCGAGTGCTGGGATTAAGGCGTTCACCACCATACCCGGCTATTCTTTTATTCTTTTATTTATTTATTTTTTTTGGTTTTTCTAAAATCTAAAGTAGCTGTAGTTCTTAGAATTTATGTCTGGATCTTCTTTTATATTCCATGGATCTAAGTGCCTATTTTTGTATCATTATAATGCTGCCTTATTACTATAATTTATAGTATATACTGAAATCATATGCGGTGTTACTACCAGAGGTGTTCCTTTAAGGGAGGACATTTTTGGCTAAGTAAGCCCTTTGGTGTTCCATATGAATTTTGAGATGGCTCTGTAAGAATGTTGCTGGATTTTGATTAGAATTGTTTTGAATCTGTATATTACTTTTGGTAGGATGATGTCATAGTCAGCCACAGGCCACTGAGATGAATCTTCAAACCAGGCACAATTTGGGGAGGAAAGGATTTATTGAAACTACAGATTGAGGGGAAGTTCTGTAACAGTGAAAGAGGCTGGCCCTGTTTCACAGGTCTGGGCAGAGAGAGAAACCCATCACCAACACCATACACACAGAACATCAAACAGGCAGGAGAGCTAGGAGAGAATTTCTTCCTTTATATAGCCTTAGGGTGGGGTCTTACAACCCTTCCCCAGACTTAATGGCTTCCTGAGTCTCTGGAATTTCCTTCCAGGATTGCCCACACAGGAAAGGATGTTTACTTCCAGTTTCTTTGACCTTATTTACATCCTGCCCCTTTGAGAGGCTGCCTTCCTGTAAACATCCTCAGAGACCCACCCAAGATAATTTAAAAGATCTAATTGACAACAAAACCTAACCATCACAGATGTCCACTTTATCAATATTAATTCTTCTGATTCATGAACATGAGTGGTCATTTTATCTTATGTCATTCCCTACTTCTTTCTTCACTGTTTTTATGTTTTCATTGTCAAGGTCTTCCACTTTCTTCATTAGTGATATTCCAGGATACTTAATTTTTTGTGGCTATTGCATACAGGACTACTTTGCTGATTTCCTTCTCTAAATGTTTTGTTTTTAGTATACATAAAGGCTACTGAATTTTTTTGTTGTTGCTTTTTTTTTCATTTTTTGGTGTTTTATTAATAAGAAAAGCCCCTATGGGGTAGTGATTGTGTCTTACTCATTTTTTTTCTTTATTGTTCATAATGAGTTACATTGTTTAGTGGGCCAACCATGAGTTGTTATCCCCAATTCCCCGTTGCCCCCCTTCCCCATCCCCAGTCAGCTGGATATCCTCCTCTGTGGGCCGTCTGTATCAGTCTTTGTAGTAGGGGACCATGGATAGCTCATTCTTTAGCTGGGCTCTCATGTCCCAAGTGTGTTACTGAGGGTTGCCAAGTCTCTGATATTTTCCCCCACCACAGCTCTCACAATCTTTCCACCCCCTCTTCCGCTCAGTTCCCTGAGTCGTGGTGGGTGAGTATTGAGGCTGCTATGGTGTTGTGAGCTTAGGGTTTTTTGTGTCGAGATTCGTTGGTTTCTTTCATACTGGCTTATCTTTTGTTGATTGAATGGCTATGGCTGTGGGTCCCTTGTACATCGAATCATTTTCTGTGGGGTTCCATATGGATCCTCCCCCGTATGACTGTGGTGGCTCATCTCATGCCAGGATCTCAGTTTTCTGCCTGCAATCGGTTGGTAGGGTTATATGGGCCACAGCTCCCTCGCTGTATCCTGAAAAATACAAACACAATCTCCATCAGAGGATGAGGTCAGTATCAGTTAACAAATATACAACATTCTGGATTACCTAGCTTCTATTTTCAAAAGCCTCCCCAGAATTTTGTCTGTTGATTTTCTATCTTGCTATATTGCTGAAAACATTTATAATTTCTTGAGTGTTTTGGTGGAATCTGTTGGTATCATATACAGAATCATGTCTTCTGTACCTACAAATTCTACTCTGACTACTAAATGCCTCCACTATAGAAATTTATAAGAATACAGTAAAAGTCTCTATGTCCATCATCAACCCATCCCTCCTTCTTCACTTTCCTAACTCACTGCACTTAGAGTTCTCCTAAATGTTATTTTATTAAAAAAATTACAGATAGGTAAGACAATAATCAGAATTTAATTACAATTTTCAAAAAAAACCCTAAATCTCATGTGAGTATAAAATGAACTTCTCACTGAAGAGAAGGTCAGGAAAAATGTTTTTATAAGGGTACTAAGAAATAAACACTAAGAAGATATTTGTTGGTAAGATATACAACTGATTAATGTTCTATAGAATAATTAACTATAATTTTCTACTCAACAAATGTTATTGGTATGTCTCCTGGCATAAATCAACAACTTTTTCTATAACTTTATTAAACTTTATATCCTTAATCCAAAATGATGTATATATCTCAGAATAAAATTTTGTGTACCTTTTCCTCCTTGAAGCATTGAAAAGAAATGCCATCTGTACTTTGTCTTATTTACAAGTTCCATATATTTTTTTTTACATTTAACATAGAATGTATTCATAAATCCTGATAACTCTAACACAAACAATTTGCCATTTAAACATTTGGTACTCTCATATCCATCACCCTTGTCTGAGCCACGGTACTGTCTTGCCTGGATATGTATAATTATTACTACCTGATCTCTCTGCTTATTCTCATGTGCACTGCCCAAAGCTCTGCTCTGCCCATTGTGAAGACTTCTTTTCACCACTGCCTTTCAGGGTTGTCCCAGAAAGGTGCTGTAATATTGTGGCTATCCATTTAAGGGTGGAGCCTGAATTACATGCAGAACCTTTTGCAAACAAGGATGCTTCCCTTAGTCAACCAACCATAAGTCATGTCCTATTTAAGCCATATGTGCATACTTGGGGACAGAAGACATTATAACAAGAGTAGGAGGCTTAGGTCTATTGTTCCTGAAGTGTGCTTATGCCTTTGGGACTTGCTTGATCTAGTATGCACCACTTCATTTCAGGATGGACTACTATGTTGCATCTTCTACTTCAGGCTTTAGTGAGTCGTTATCACCTAACTCATGATGAACAGCGTGGGTTAAATGTAATTTGTAAATGTAATTTGTAAAATGTAATTCCATTGTCAAACATTCAGTTTCTACTAAGGCCCAATAATAGGCCAAATGGTTTCACAAGTGAGGATAGTTTGCTGCTGAAGACAGGGGCTTTATCCAAGATCATTAGGGCCTCTGCTGTGATTCACCTATGTAGTCCTGACAAAGGCTCCAAACACCATCCCTTTGTTCTATTGAAACCCCAAATATCATCAGGTCTGCTTATATATGGGCCAAGTGCCAGAGCAGTCTGCATAGAATTGTGGACCTGGTGAGAAGCCTTTTTCTGCCTGGGCCACATTGGAAACTTACAGCTTTCCAAGTCACTTAGTAGTTAGGCTGAAGTACAAGGGAAAGAATGTGCTGCTTCCAAAATCTAAATGCTTCCAGTAGGGGTTGTGCTTATTTTTAGTGGTAGGAGGGGACAGGTGCACCAACTTAACTTTCACTTTAGAAGTAATATCCTTGCATACCTTGCACTACTGAACTCCATAAAATATTACTGAAGTAGAAGGTCCATAAATTTTGTTTAGACTTATTTCCTATATTTTAATACATTTGTGTCTGCTAACAAGACCAGAGTGGTGCTACCTCCTGACCATTGGTCCATGAGAGACTCCATAGCTTACCAGGCAATATGAGTTCAAACATTTCCTTCTTATTTTCTCTGTGTGTGAACTAGAGACATCAATAGCACTAAGCTTATAGGTATACTATGGGTTTTAAATAAATTAAGAGTTAAATGAAATAGGATAATGTCTGAAATGCAATAGGAACCAGCAGCAGGAGATAACCATTGGTATTATTTTCCATATATTATACATAATTATATTATGTATACCTGAATGGTTTTTATTATGTTTTCTTTAGATTTTTTAAAAATCTAAATGTGGGAGAATAG
>PVHP010026225.1:0-24826 GCA_004024765.1 Zapus hudsonius
ATCTGCCTCAGGTCTGGCTCCGGAACCAAGCTAGGTCAGCTTGCCCAAGGCTCCATCTGCCTGTGTATGTGGGGGGGGGGGGGGTCGTGGAGATAAGCACATCTGAGGATCGGGTGCTCCCACGAGGGGAAGCAGCTCAATTGGCGGCGCTCGGAACCTGCTGCAAGGAGATAATGGCGGGAGCTTGTGGTGGGGGAAGGTTAGGCTCTCTGCTCCGCAGGGGAGCAGAGAGCGGCTGGTGAACCCTATCTGCTCTGGCCCAGGAGGTGGGGGGGGGGATGGAGGGCCCGGGCTCAGGTCCGGCTGGTGTCCAAAGTTTGGATCCCAGCTGAAACAATCAAACCTTTATGAAGAGAGTTCTGGTGATGCTGTTACTCGTCCACCATCTTGCTCTACCCCCCTGGTTGTTGATTTTTGCATTGATCCATTTTCTCTTTATTATACCTTCTTTTTACAATGGTATGCTTACTCTGTGTCATTATGTGTTGAAGTCAAGGGTCATTAAGTTTTACAGGCAAGTGCCTCAACCACAGAGCCATATCTCCAATCATGAATTATTTTTTTATTTATTTGATTTTACAGGGCTCATCGTTAAGAGATAGTCTTAAATTTAGATGAGACTTTAGACTTTTTAAAAATATTATTTTATTTATTTATTTTCAAGCAGAGAGAGAGAGAAAGAGAGAGAGAGAGAGAGAGAGAGAGAGAGAGAGAGAGAGAGAGAGAGAGAGCACCAGGGCCACCACCTTGTGGGTCTGGTTTATGTGGGTCCTGGGAATTGAACCCAGGGCCTTAGGCACTGGAGGCAAGTGCCTTAACTGCTGAACCATCTCTCCAGCCCAAGACTTTAGACTTTTGAATAATGTTAAAAGTTCTTAAAGAGTATGGGGACTTTTGAAGTTGGACTAAGTGCATTTTGCATTCTAAGATGATCATAAGACTATGGGATCTGGGGAGGAATGTGGTGGCTTGAAGATAAATTCTTTTTTTTATTGTCCATAATGAGTTACAATATTTAGTGGGTAAACAATGAGTTATTATCCCCAATTCCCGCTGCCCTCCCCTCCCCCCTCCACTGGATAACCTCCTCCATGGGTCTTCTGGATCAGTCCTTGTGACAGGGGACCATGGATAGCCTAGTATTCAACCAGGTTCTCCTGGCCATGCCTCTGGATAATCTCCCCCACCACAGCTCTCACAATCTTTCTGCCCCCTCTTCCGCATAATTGAATGTAAATTCTTTAAAATTTATTTATTTATTTATTCATTTGAGAGAGGAAAAAATGACAGAAAGAGCCAAGCAGAGTGTATGGGTATGCCAGAAATGCTTACTACTGCAAACAAACTCCAGATGCATGGGATACTGTGTGCATCTGGCTTTATGTGGGTACTGGGGAATTGAGCTTGTGTCAGCAGGCTTTGCAAGCAAACACCTTTAGTCATAGAGCAGATATCTCTCTAGCCTGCAACTTCATTCTTTTACATATGCTTCCAAAGGTTTCCAGCACCATTTGTGGAAGAGATCATCCTCTCATTTCTGCAGTTCAATTGGTTTGGTAATGTATTTATGGGTCTCTTATGTATTTATTTATTGGCTTTGTGTTCTGTTCTATTAATTTACACTTCACTTTTATGCCAGCACCATACTGTTTTAAATTCAATGGCTTTAAAATACAGCTTGAAGTCAGGCACTGTGATACATGTAGTGTTTTTCCTTCAGAAGATTGCTTTTTCTCCTTGGATTCTCTGCTGCTGGTGTCATATCCATTTCAGAACCAATTCCTATGTGTCTGTATGTGAAGTATTTTATTTTTTAAAATTTATTTATTTATTTATTTGCAAGCAAATAAGACAGAGAGAGAATGGGGGCACCAGAGCCTGCAGCCACTGCAAACAAACTCCGGATGCATATGCCACTTTGTGCATCTGGTTTTACACGGGTACTGGGGATTCGAATGTGGTTTGTTAGGCTTTGCAGGCAAGTGCCTCAACTGCTGAACCATCTCTCCAGTCATGAAGTGTTTTCTATGTACTTCCTTTTCATCGCCTGGATTTCCTTAAATTCTGCATACATGTATAGTTTATTGTAAGCTGACTCAAGACCTTTCCAGGAAGGTCTGTGGTATAAACAGTGAATATTAATACTGAAAATTCTAACAAGGACACTCCCAAGGAGCATTTGGGCTTTGGTTTCCCATCTAGGATGGAAAACATTAGTCATCTGGACTGTAGTAATGCTGTATTCCTTTGAACTTACAGTGGTGACCTGCTTAATATACTATCTGATACTTTATTATGAAAGGGTTTCTTCCTTGGCTGAAAATTTTTTGCCATACTGAGCTGCAGGTGCCTTGGGTAAGAGTCATTATTTAAATTTTCAGCCATCACTGCTATCATCAGAATTAAACAGACAAGTTTCATAGCAGCGACTAAAAAGGGATGGATCTGAGAAAAGCTGAGAGCACACCAATGAACATTTCTTCTGCAATGGAACACAACAGAGAAGATCTGGCTCCTGTGAACTTTCATCACTTACTCAGCTGGAGGCCAAACAGTCAATGAGCTTTATGTGAATGTGTCCTCTTGTGTAAAACAAAAACATCCCATCGCTAAAACAGAAGGCCTACTGTGTTAGTTAGCTTTCCTGACAGTATGAGAAAGTACCGAGAAAGTCGACTAAGGAGAAAAGATTTATCTGGCTATATAGTTTTGGAGTTTCAGCCCATGATCACTTGGGCCCCTCACTGTAGGGTTGTGTTAAGAGGGTGTGGCAGAGCTCACACTCACAACTCACACTCATGGCAACCAGAAAGCAGACTGGAGGAGAGGAAGGTCCATGGACAGGATATACCCTTCAAAAGCATCCCCCAGTGATCTGCTTTCTCCAGCCAAGCCCCACCTGTTAAGATAGTTCATTCAGGTAAAAACTCATTAGTCCATGAATGAACTTAGAGCCTTCATGATTCACTCACCCCTCAAAAGACCATCATCTTGGTAACCAAGACGTTACCGCATGGGCCTTCAGGGTGCATTTTTAGATTTAAACCATACGTGCCCGAAAACTAAATGAAACTACTAACACTGTTTTATACTGCTTTACCAGGGGGCCCTTATCTTCTGTGAACTTCCAAACTCACCATTGGGGAGTCCTCAGCTCCCAGACTCTTCCCTCCAATGGGCTCATTCATTCTAACCTCATATAATTTCACAAGGAGTTGGCTTTATATCTAAAACCCAAGTTTGAGGCTGTTTTTTTGAGCAGAGACATGGAAAATATTTAGATGATTAATGCAATCCAATGGTTTAGTATGAAAATACCACGAATGCTTTATTCCAAAAACTGAGAAGGAAATGTGCCATGAGTGTCCGAGGGGTCAGGCATCCTGTCTGGGCTTATCCCTCCCTTCCTGATACTGGGTCTCTCCTCCCTGGGGACCTTGTATTTATTATTTTCTTCTAAAAGCATTCTGACCTGTGAAGGAAAACCCTCAGTTCTGTTCCTTTCTGTTGTCTTCGGCTTCTCCTCTACAGACACAGGTCAAGCCTCCCTCTGTCACCTCACTCAGGGGAACTCGGGTGTTCGCTTCGCGTGCACTGTCTGCAAAGCCAGAGATATCACCAACCCCCAGTTCAATGGATTCTTCTAAGTCACTTCCTCCTGGGGCACTGGATATGACTGGCTACTCCTAGCCCTTCTCAGTGTCTTTCTCTCTCTCTCTCTCTCACTCTCTCTCTCTCTCTCTCTTTCTCTCTCATCTATCCCTCAGCCCCCAACATATGTCTATATATCCCAGGCTGGTTTTGAATTCATCATTCTCCTGCCTCAGCTTCCACAAGTGCTATCCGCCATGCCCGGCTGCATCTCCTTGCCTACCCCTAGCTATAGCTATAGCTCACTGTATACCTATAAATCATTTCCCCCAAATTGTCATACACAGCTGTACTTGAACTTGTCACATTTATCCTCATTCACTCCTGGACTTCCATTTCCCATGCTGTCTGGAGACACCATGATTCATTTATCCTTCTTTCTCCAGAGGAGAAACAGAACCTCTTTCTTCCTGTGCCCATCCTCACCCACCATTATTCAGGTCTCACTCTCTTATGATCATACCTTGGCTCCACCTTCTCCTTCCCCTCGGCCTCAGGACTGTCTATGTTTGGACCATCCTTGGTGGGCTCCTGCCTCAGTCGTCTTTGTAGGGTTCCCTCTGCTCCCAGACTCGTTCCTCCCTCTTCTAAGCAGCCTACCAAAGAGGTTTTGCTAAAATACGGGTCAATTTCTTTTTTGAACTCTCATAACTCCTCAGACTACCAAAGAGAATTTCAGCTTGTATGTAGGACATGTTAAAGCTTCACGAGGTATAAACTTCTTTCTATCTCCTCAAAACAACATTCATCCCAGGGCTCTTCTCTGAATTGCTTGCTCTAGCATGTTTTTCTCCTGTCTAAAACTGTCTCCAGTTCTTTATACGCTCTACCATTCAGTAACATTGCTCCATTGCACTTAGTAGGACCTAGTCCTGTTATAGAAAAAAAACAGCTGTATTTGTCAGGGAAATGTGTACAAAGAGGGATATGGGCTGGAGAGATGGCTCAGCAGCTAAGGCGCTTGCCTGCAAAGCTTAAAGACTCGGGTTTAATTCCCCAATTTTGCAAAGTGGCGCATGCATCTGGAGTTCATTTGCAGTGGCAGGAGGCCCTGGTGTGCTCATTCCCTCTATCTCTCTTATATCTCTCTCTGCTTGTAAATAAATAAATAAAACAGCTGAGGCTGGAAAGATTAAAGAAAAAAGCACATTCCACAAAGCCATCCCCGACCCCCAATACCAGAAGTATTTTTGTATATTGCGTGGTGGTGGTCTTTGTACATATGCTTGTTGGGTTTTCCTGGTGGACTGTGAGTTCCTTTAGAGTAAGGACCACTCTACTCTAAAGTGAAAGAGTGAAAAAAAAGAGTGAGGGACTGAGTCCTCACAGGGCTCAGTATGCCTCCATGAACCTCTTAGGTTGGACTACACCAGAGTAGCCCAAGGTCCCTGAGCCCATCCAGGGCAAGGGATCGGTTTAAGAGACTAGGTAGTCCATACTCAGGAAGACCCAGCCTAGGATGTTGACCTCATCAGCACCCTGTTCTAACCTAACCTGCCAACCAGCTTTGACCTTGAAAACGCTAACATTACACATGAGCACTTGCATACCGAGTATCAACTCAGCATGTGGACATGTAGTCAATGGAAACAAAATATTTCACTCACCAAATTTATAGTCCTTTGAAACCTCCTGGGTTAGTTTTGAATCAAACCCAGATTTTCTAGTGTTTGAGTTCATTTCTTTTGGCAAACACATCTTCCTGTTGTTAAGAAGAAAGACTTTACAAAAATTATTGAAAAGTTTAACTGGTTTCTTGAACATCGGCTAGTTCTTATAATATAGAATTTTAACAGGATGAGTGTAAATGAATCAAAAACACGTGGTTAAGATCCCTGCAGACCCCTCAAGCTCTTTACCAATTTACCAGAGATGTTTAAGGAAAATACAGTTAGGGTTCCATCAGATCCTGAATGCAAAGGATTTTAAATTATCTCATGAGCTCAAAGTGTAACTTTGCAAGCCCCTTAGAACAGCCTTTGATTAATATTTACATAAATGAGCTACTTAGTAACTAGAGGTACCATGAGTGAAATTAAAGCTTTTTTAAACTTAAATTTTTACTTATTTCCCCATGTGTGTGGGGGGGGGGGAGGCGAGGGCAGACCATGGTCTCTTGCTGCTACAAAGGAACTGCAGACACTTGTGCCACTTTTTAAAAATTTATTTATTTGTTTATTTTGGTTTTTCAAGGTAGGGTCCCACTCTAGTTCAGGCTGACCTGGAATTCACTAGGTAGTCTTAGGCTGGCCTCGAACTCACAGAGACCCTCCTACCTCTGCCTCCAGAGTGCTGGGATTAAAGGCGTGCGCCACCACGCCCTGGTTATTTCTGCCACTTAATTTTGCATCTGGCTTATGTGGGTGGCTGAGGAATTGAACCTAAGACGAAATACTTTGCAAGTAAGCAGCTCTAACTGCTGATCCATCTTCCCAACCTCAAGGGAAATGAAATTTCTTAGCCCACAAGGTCCTGTTGAAGCAACATGGCTGCCATGGTGCTAGGCAGCATTCCTTCATTATGACAGAATCAGATTCAGAGGAGGGAAAGTTTATTTTGGCTGATGGTTTCAGACGTCAATGGTCCCTTGGCTTTGCTGCATACGGACCTGTGGCAAGACAGGGGAGAGAACTACTCACTTCATCATATGCTCAGAAGCCAAGAAGGAGAAAGGACCAAGGTCGCAGCAGTCTTACCTCAGGTCGCTGTCATCAACTGGGACCCAGCCCGTAGGGACCAGAGCAGCCACTACAGGGTCATCTAGCCCTCCAACTCAGCTTCTAAATCGGATCAACCGGTTCAGAGGGACTGTCCCCCGTCTGTCTTGTGTGTCTTGATATGAATGGTGGGGATGTTAGACATGGAGAAGAAGCATGGGGTACTTGGATGAAGAGAGAGTTATAGAGGGGTCCTGTCTATCTCCTGAATGGAAAGTCTTTCTCATTGTGAAACTATAGACTTGTTTGGCCCAAGTTGAGTGCCGGCTGGGAATGACAGGGTAACTGCAGGTCACGATGATCTTGTAGGATTAGTTAGTTTGTATAAATATGTTCCAAGTCCAGCTATGTTTCAGTTAAGCTGCACACAAGAAAATCCCAACACAGCCTAACTCTAGTTCACTATCACAGACTGTTTATTTGTACAAGATCCCAAGAAGACTATTAATACAGGAGACAGCCAGCCATCTTGGAGAATTCAGGGAACCCTCAGCAGTGGTTATTTTAAAACTAGATTAAACCAGGCCTTAGAGAAAGTAGCATGAAAAGGAATCATACCTCAAAACCTGATGGCATACAGGGACATAAAACCTGTTGAGAGAACTTTACTATCCTGAATGTGTGCTGGTTTCTTTCTTCCACTGGATGTGAACCATTGGGTCTGTGGTATGGCTGATACCTTTAAGGAAGTGCTCACATGGAGAGTCTGTATGCTGCTCCTCTGGGTTTGGTTCTATAAACATTTATTGAGTACTTCCTGTGAACCATGGCCTGGGTTAGGTACTGGCCATATAGATAATAGGCAGAGATGGCTGGGAAAGCTGTCAGATATTCAAGAATATGATCATCTGTGTCTAGAGAGGAGGGGATGAGGCAGGCAAACATATCAACATAAACTGAGATAAGTGTTGAAGCAAAGTGGAGCACAGAGTGTGAGGTAGGTGCCAAGTTCACCTAGAAGGAAGCAATTCACTGTCTCTGGAGAAATCAAGGAAGCCTTCCAAGGGGAGGTGGTTTGGAAGGAAGGTATAAAGGAGGGGTTAGAGTTCAGAAGACGATCAGTGCCCACAGTATGAGTGGCAGAAAGCAATAGGATCTAAAACTTGTCACCTGGATTCAGTATGACTGACCTGGGATTGGCTTCCCTTTTATCTTATCTTAGAGTGTTTTTTTTTCTGTTTCCTATATTTCTGAAACCTCCTGCTTCTCCTTTGTTCCCTTAATTTTCTCCTGTTTCTCAGCTAATAGACTATCTCAATTCAATGCAGCCTTCACTGACATCTTACACTCTTTGGCGTTGCATGGGCCTCACCTACTCGCAGGTTGATAAAGATGGTCTAGTCTCCAAAGGCCATTCAGACTGACGTGCTCAGCCTTGTTCCCATTAGGAGGTTGATGGAAAACAGGCTGGATGGAAGTTGAAGTTTCTAATATAAACTATAACTGAAACAGAAGACAGTGTAATAAATATCATTTCTTATTACAAACACAATCCCTAGGAGCAGGACCGCAAGGCTGATTCACTAATTTTTTATACATTCTTTCATTTTTTATACATTTTCATTGTGGGCTGGTTAGATTGCTCAGTGATTAAAGCCACTTGCTTGCAGAGCCATCTGGCCTGTTCGATTCCCTAGGACCCATGTAAAGCCAAATGCACAAAGTGGTGCATGTGTCTGGAGTTCATTTTCAGTGGCAGAAGGCCCTGGTGCGCTCTCTCTCTCTCTCTCTCTCTCTCTCTCTCTCTCTCTCTCTCTCTCTCCTCACAAATAAATAAAAAATATTTAAGATAAAAAGAAGTATATGCCTAGTGGAGAAATAAATATAGATTTTGTTAACACTAATATCCGCTAGGGTTTAAGGAAAGAATCCCTAAGACATGACTTTAAGAATCTATGTTATTGTGTGAAATTTCCTCATGCCCTACCACTTAATTGCTTTATTGTTAGAGAAATGTTGATTTGACTTAATAAACTCTCATGTTTGCAAAAATATATATATATATGGGTGATCTGAGTAGGAATACCTCAAATTCCTCCTGTTATTCCCTGCTTCTCTCTATCACAAGAAATAAAAACAAGGAAAGAAATATATTTTGTGTTTGTCTTTTTAAATTAATTAATTAATTTGAGAGACAGAAGCAGAGAGAGGGGGGCACCAGGACCTCTAGCCACTGCAAATGAATTCCAGATGCATGCTCCACTTTGTGCATCTGGCTTCATGTGGGTACCAGGAAATTGAACCTGGATCATTAGGCTCTGCAGGCAAGTGTCTTAACTGCTGAGCCATCTCTCCAGCCCAGAACTGTATTTTGTATGCTAGGAAAAAATCTTCTCCAGAGACAATTATTATGCTATTTCAATCAAAGTTAAGAGCAATTACATTGGCTCTGCAGGTGCTGGGATGGGACTTTCTTACTACCAGCTGAGGACACCAGATTCAATCTTTCTTTCTTGAGATGTGCAGGAAATCATCCGCTACTCTATTTGCAGTTCGAATTGTTCAAGATGGCTTCCAGAGTGCTCAGCATTACTGAAAGGTGAAGGTCCAGCTGAATACTCTATTGAATTCTAATTGTTCCCCAACTCTAGTCCCCAAAATCTAGTCAACAAGAAAATATTAAACCATTTAAACTATTTAACAAAACATATAACTAAAGCAATTGTGGTGCTTTAAAGCAATTGTGTGGTGGTGCACGCCTTTAATCCCAGGCAGAGGCAGGAGGATCACCATGAGTTCGAGGCCACCCTGAGACTACATAGTGAATTTCAGGTCAGCCTGGGTTAGAGCGAGACCCTACCTCAAAAAAACAAACCAGCCAACCAAACAACAACCAAAAAAAAACATGACTAAATCTCAGCTCTGACTAAAGTCAAGAGGATGACCTCTTCCATTTTTTTGTTGGTTCTTTTGTTTTTTTGTTTCGGATATTGATAGTGGTTGTGTGTGTGTGTTCCATTCTTGTCATTTGAGCATGAACAGATGCCATTAGTTACCTAAGAAAATGACTAATCCTCTTGGCTAAGGTCAGTTCGTGTGGAACAGAGACCTCGCTTTTGGAGCGAGTTTGGTCATGACTGTAGTAACCACTTCAAGCTCGGTAGAGTCCACAAAGTATCTGCATTTGTTATCTCTTTTGACCCTCAAAGTTGTCCACTGAGGTAGCCGGACAAGGTCTGATCATTTGCAATTTGCTGTTGCGGAAAGCAGATCTTGAAATTCTAATTTAGATGCAATCCTACTAATGGAAGCAGTAGAAAATACTGAAACTGAGATTTAGATCTTAGTGTTCTTTCTCCAGGTTCAGAATGTTCCCTCCATTATGGTGGTGTGGGCTAAAAGACATCATGGATGAGGTGTGAACCCTTTTGCTGATGGCCACTTGTCTTACGGGGTTATTACCTTCAAAATAAGCTGTGAAAGATGGTAGTCGGGGTAGTGACCACAAGACCTTTCAATCTGGTAATCTTAAACATTTCTCTTTGTTTAGTGAGGGTATAGAGAAACTGATATTTCTAACAGCCAAGAATCAATGTTTCTTTATGCCTATGCTCTGACCTTATGGCTTGAGGTTCTCCCAGGCAAAGGGTCTGGGTGGGCTTATCAAATACTGTGTGCAGGAGGTTAGGAGGAGGCCACACTCCCTAGAGCCTTGGCGGCAGGTTGCCTTCAAAAGTCTTCATGGGATGCTTATCTCTAGGTCTCTTTCTCAATTCCCTTCCAGGAATCCACCTTCTTGGTCCTCCACTCTCGGGTCTTACATCTTCTTAAATCTCTCCCTCTTTTTCTTGGCAGACTTTCTCTTAGCCTGAGTGGTGGTTTGACTCAGGTCTACCCCATAAGCTCATGTGTTCTGACTGCCTGATCCCCAGCTGATGGTGATTTGGGAATTGGAACCTTGTTGGAGGTGTGTGTTTGGGGTGGTTGGGGTGGGCTTATGGGGGTTCTAGCCAGCTTCCCCTCACCAGTGTTTGGCACACTCTCCTGCTGCCGTTGCCCACCTGATGTTGGCCAGGAGGTGATGTCCAGCTTCTGCTCATGCCATTGTTTTCTTGGCCATCATGGAGGTTCCCCTCGAGTCTGGAAACCAAAATAAACCCTTTCCTCCATAAGCTGCTTTTGATCAGGTTCTTTTCCCCAACAACTAGTAAACTGACTGCACCAGCCTGTATCTCTAAGCTTTCAAGTTACTTCTCAAAATGGTCAAAGCCTTCAATTCTGTTAAAGATGATTTATCAACAAATCAAAGAACCAAGGAGCAGTAATCGATTCTATCCTCCTTAGGAGGCAGCAAGGAAATGGTTAAAATATATAACTTTCCTGTCGTATGATTAAATTCAAATGAGAGATTTAGACATGTGCTAAGCAGAAGTGGTACTAATTGACACTTCATCAATTATGGAGGAAATCTTGCAATATAAAATGATTCTGAGTTAATAGACACCAGATTCCAGGTTAGTTTCAAATGTTTTATTTAATTGATTCTGGGAGCTGTTTTACTGGATAGCTCTTTCATTGAGCTGTTCTTCCAAACTTCAGTTAACTTGTCTTGAAAATGGATACTTCCATGCACTAATTTGTGAGAATTAAGTAAAATACCCTAATATAATGCACCTAATCATAATGTCTGCTATGCATCATTTCACTCACAACAGTCTGTCAATAATATCCTGTCATTTTTCCCCTGTGGTTAGCATAATGTAGTAATTGCTGGGTAAAGACAAATCATTTAAAAGATGTTCCTCAGTTGACTTTCCAGATTAAACATCCATCCATCGTCTATCTCCTTATTGAGATTGTTCCTTGAGTCTCTACTTCTATATGCTTATAATGTGAGCATATATGTATAAGCCTATTTTTATACATATTTCAGCTTTAAAGGGTTTCTCTTTTTTATTTAGTTGCAACAATGATAAAGCATTATCTTTAAGGAAGAAATGACAGATAAGAAATCCTTGTTGCTCAACATGGTCAGCCACCGACTCGTACCTGAGAGAGAGTGAGACATCCATTTCATTGACATGTTCAAGTTAATGGCAAGCAGGGGTTCACCTGGAAGAGCAATGGACCTCCTTCCTGCTGGAATGATCATATCTGCCTGGGAAGGACATTTGAAGGAGCAGAGTCCTGAAATGCTGACTCTAAGATTTTCTTGTCATTTTTTAAAAGTTAATGTTTTCCTCCATGGATGGAACGTAACCCCCACAGTTGTGTATTAGGGTTCATTCTTTACCTATACATGGAATTATTTGGAAATTAGTATTGTGGGTTTTAAAAAATATTTATTTATTTATTTATTTGCAAGCAGAGAAAGAGAGAGAGAGAGAGAGAGAGAGAGAGAGAGAGAGAGAGAGAGAGAGAGAGAGAGAGAGGAGACAATGGGTATGCCAGGGCCACCAGCTGCTGCAAATGAACTCCAGATGTATGCACCACTTTGTGCATCTGGCTTTACCTGGGTGCTGGGGAATCAAACCTGGGTCATTAAGTTTTGCAGGCAAGTGCCTTAACTGCTGAGCCATCTCTCCAGCCCCATAAATAATATTTTTACAAACACAATAATAGGCTGGAGAGATGGCTCAGCGATTAAGGCACTTGCCTCCAATGCCTAAGGTCCCGGGTTCAATTCCCCAGTGCCCACATATGCCAGACCCACAAGGTGGGGGCCCTGGTGCTCTCTCTCTCTCTCTCTCTCTCTCTCTCTCTCTCTCTCTCTCTTTCTCTGTATTTCTCTGCTTGAAAATGAATAAATAAAATATTTTAAAAATTATTTATTTATTTATTTATTTATTTATTTATTCACAAGGAGAAGGAGAAGGAAGGCAGATAAATACGGGCCCACCAGGGCTTCTTGCCATTACAAATGAACTCCAAATGCATGCATCACTTTGTGCATCTGACTTTACATGGGCACCGGGGACTTGTAGCCAGGCTGTGACACTCTGCAAGCAAATGCCTTTAACCACTGAGCCATCTCTCCAGCCCACTATTGTGTTTTGGGAATGTAAAGAATACTGAAAATTTCAAATAAGGCTTTAATGAAATTGATCATTTATTTAGCAAGTGACATTTTCCTAACAAGAATGTTTGACTCTTTATTTATTTCTTATTATTTCTTGTTTAGTGTGGTGCTGGGGAACCATTAGCTTGCACGTGCTAGGCAAGTGCTGAAATACTGGTCTAAACTCCTCACATAATTGTGGTTTTTTAAACATAAGAGTTTCTAGAAAATGTATTAGCTAGTTTAGTAGTTAAATTATAATACCTCCAATTATTTTCTCTTATTCAAATGTCACAGTTTTTTTTCCCTAGTCTTAGTAACATTTCCCTTTTTTTTTGGTCTTGAACCTATCCTCAGTCAGACATTAATGTCCACCTGCATGACTCATACTATGTTAAGCAACACAACACCTGAATATTTATAGGAGTCCAAGTGTAAGTTCATGTAACATACATCTTAAAAGTTCAAGGTTGCCGATGACAGCGTGTCTTCCAGCCTCCACAGTGATAAATGTGCCTTCATAATGACATGTAAGGCTAGGCTCAACTTTAGGAACTCCATGACTCCAGTATATCCCAGCATGCAGTCTTCCCTTCTGACCCCCATCTTGAGGCACCTGTGGACAGGTCAGCTCACAGCTGCCAACTTAGCCCATGTGCTTCTGCAAATAGCCAGCCAAGGCCACCTGTTGATCCTGGAGGTGAGTGTGTGGGCCCCCTTCTAGTGGACATATATATCTACTGGAGGTAACCAATGTAGACCTTGAAAGGAGGGTCAGACTATTTGAACAAGGAATTCTTGGTGTCTGGATCAGCAGGGAGAGATTGTAGCATTAGAAGGCATGAGATCTGGAAAGACAGGATTTGGTTTGGAGCTCTCCTTGGCCCACCGGATTCTCACCCATGTGGAAAAAACATTAAACTCTTCTTTGCCATGGTATAAAAAGAGTGCTTACCTTACAATGAGTCAACCAATATAATTATAGATAGTTCTGTGCCATGGGGTCCATGCAATAATTTAGATATGCGTATTGTGCTAAGGTGTTTGTTTTCAAACAAAGGGCAATGTGAGAGAGACTAGTGAGGAGAAGGTTGAAGAGATAAACGCACGAAGATGATATTTAGACATTGCTTTCAAGAGGCATGTGATGGTCCAGACCTCCAGTCTCAGTTCTCAGGTGGCCGAGGCAAGGAGCAGCCTGGGATGCATACTGAAATCCTACCTCAAAAATCAAAATGAAACAAAGCAAAATGTATGTATTTCAAGGTAATGGAAAAACACTGAAGCATTTTCCACCAATAATGAACTCAAACATATTTGTGTTTTCAAATCACAATGATCTCTGTGGTATCGAGAGGGTGGAGGTGGGCGTGTGGATGGAGGGAGGCCAATAAATCGAGTCCATAATGGTCCTGATGAGATATGACGATTAGTAACCTCAGCTAAGGAATTGGAATAGTGAGGAAAATAGGCCACATTCAAGAGAGAAATATTTCCCATAGACAAAATAGGACTTCCTTGTAATGGTGGATATGAGGCAAAGAGAAAGCAGCCTACAGTTATCACTGACTTAAAAATCAACGTGATTTTGAGTGGAAAATCAAAGCCCTCTGTTAGATTCCCTTATCATGCATGCACACACCCTGAGGCTGGGCACACAAGATCCATCTACACATGAAATGGTCTGTGAACAAAAGGAAGGTACCGCATGTTTCCAGTATGACAGATGAGTCTTAACCCATGTTTGCATGGGGATCAGTGACTTACCCTGCTTCAACATTTAATCTGCATGATTTGCTCTTATTCCACAGTGAGTATATCTAGCTTTCAGTGAGCTCAAGCCCCTAGGCTTCTCTTTCTCTATGAGAATACTCTATGGGCTATTCATGAAAACAGGGACATCCTAGAAAAACTAGCATACAATGGGCAGTTTTTCTGGAGATGGGTTTATAACATCCATGAAGGACTTAAAGCCTTGCACAATTCATTTCTCTTCTCTATTTTCACTGATAAGAAAGAGCTGGTGTAACAGGCAATTATTCGTAGCTGTAATCATTTCTCTGGAAATGAGAACCCACCATAGTTGAGTTTAATTGCTCTGTCCCATTCATTCCTGTTTCTAACCACATTTCATGTGCAATAATTAAGAAGAAATATAGGGCATACATTTTTGTAACAATCTAGACAACAGATTATTTGAAAAACCATGCCCAGAATATATCATCTGTTCTTGAGTTTGGGTCAAAGTACAGGGAAAAAAAGAAACTCTTGCTCAAGTTCTTTCCCAGCTTAGCTGATTCTCTGTTTGGACAACATATCCAGAGGAAATCTTTTGTCTTTAGCATTTATTCTTATTGGTGCGTTCTGAGATATTGACTGAGTTGCTTAACTTTTCAGTTTGAGTTTTCCTATCTGCCCAAGAGGCATAGGATGATACTCACCTCACTGACATTTATTAAGCGTCTATTTTCGTGTGTCACTGTACTAGGCACTACACCCTCGAGCCTACCTGGCAGAGAGATAGGGTCGAGATCTATGAGATAATGAGAGTAAAACATTTTAGTGTCCTTGAAAGAATGGGTCTGTATCAAGAGTCTAGGAATATAAAGACTCATGACGGTGAAGAAAGGCCTTCACAATTTTCATAAAATTTTTTAAAATTCGAAAATTTATTTGGCTGATCTGGAGATCAGGATTAACCCCAGTAGAGATCAGGTAGCTGTTGTACAGAGGGAAATTGCTCAGGGACCAGAATAAATAACTGAAAACTTATCAGAAATACTAGCAAAATGAATACAAACCATTGCATATAGCGAATATACTCAGATAGTCTCTCTTCTTCTGCTCTAAGTCCCCAGAGAGCTGATTCCTATGGACTGCATCACTCAGGGGCATTGTCACTGCCTTCCAGTTGAGTTTGGCCAATGAGACCTGCAGATCAGAGGTTGGAAGGAACCAGCAAGAAGTGTTTTTTCCTGGGTCCTTGCCTTCTTTGGATGGGCTGCTGACAAAGCAGTGGATGCCACAACTTCCAGTAGATTTGGTTAAGTTCAGTTAGCACTAGTTTCTGTCCTGTCCTGTTCTGTCCTTCAAGCCTCAGTGTAATAACTTGCTAGTTTCTGGGCACCTCAACCTTGATCCTTTGTTCACTGAACACTGCTGAAGTGAAGTTCATTCTTGCCAGGAACTTGACTAATATGCACATAGTACAAAACTTCTTTTTCAAAAAAGGGCTTTTTATTTATTTATTTGCAAGGAGAGAGACTGGGCGTGCCAGGGCCTTCTGCCACTGAAAACCAGTTCCAGACAGACACATGTGTCACTTTGTGCATCTGGGTTTATATAGATACTGAGAAATTGAGCCAGGGTCATCAGACTTTGCAAGCAAGTGCCTTTAAGTACTGGATCACCTTTTTTGTTTTTAGGTTTAGAGAGAGTTTATTCGATTAAGACTAGGAAAGAGGAGAGATTATGAAGAACTCCTGCCAATGAGAAGGTAGGAACGGGTAAAGCCCATCTGGAGACCCACACTGGGGTACAAAACTTCTTAAATAAAGTCTCCATAGTGCTTTTCACAGGAAAAACAAAAAGTCAAGTTTTCTAACTGGCCTTCCAACAAGATGTTCCTCAGATACTTGGGTTTTATTTGAAGTTCTGGAATATATCACACTTGGACATCAAAACCCTGTGATGAAATAATTTTGAAGCTTAGAACTCACTTAAAAGGAGTGAAAACCCCCAGATAATATCTTACACATCATTCTTTTCCTTTACATGGTTGGTGACGTGCGTTATAAGTCAGGAGACAGAAAAACATTCAGTAATTCTGGCTTTTCTTAGGCAATAAGGAATTTTGCAGGTCTGGGGACAGGATTTTATCTGATCATCAGGGTTTTATGTAACACGTGGAGAAACCACCAAAGTGCCAGCAATCTACAGTCTTGGGTAGACACTCTTTCGATCTAGGGTTGGCATTTTGTGACTCACGTCACCTCCCCCTCTGCACTAGTAACAAACATACTACCATGTGGGGAGCTATAAATGAGTCCATTTCCTGCCAAGAAGATTTTAATGAGATCCTCTAGTTGATCACACACCAACATGAGGTGATGAAACAGCCATTGTTGGTCCTCTCCCTCCTTAAGTTAGTGATAAAAACCTCCATCAATGTTCTGAAAACAAACCAAATTTAGCCTAGCTTACAAAGTTGTAACGGAACAGAAAATTGGATCAAAATAAGATTGCCCCTTAGGGTCAATGATAGAGACTTTTGCATAAAGCCTTGTGATTTCGGGTCAGAAACCATTTGCCATTCAACTTGGTGTCATGGAAAACATTTTCCAATCACTGTGTCGCACTTGGCAGGTTTTGGCTAACTCACTATTCCCAGTTTTTTTTTTTTTTAACAGGAAATCGAGGTGGTTTAGAGAAAGGAGAAGTGACATCCCAATGGTCTTTCAGTGACAGTTAGAAATCTAAATGGAAAAACAAACGTTTGTTCCTACCCCGTGATTTATCTGTGGTTTCTATTGTTAGATATTGAAGGAGAAAGGGCACAGGCATGACTAGGAGCTGAGAGGGAGGGGGCGATAGAAAAGACAGGCGTGATATGGGAAGACCATTATCCACCATTAGAGCAGCTGCTGCCCCCCACATTCCACTAGCTCTTTGCAGGGGTAACTTCAACACTTATAAATGACCTTGCTTATTTGGAACTTAACCTGTTGCCTACAACATATTTTGACTACTTTTTTAAGCCTTAAATTAATATTTCCCTTTCTGTCATTCAAAATATATACACTAGGTGCTTAATGTATACTGGAAAGCAATATCGACACTGCAAATCCAAGAATGGAACAATGCTAAACCCCATCTCTCTCTCTCTCTCTCTCTCTCTCTCTCTCTCTCTCTCTCTCTCTCTCCTCTCTTTGAAATAAGGTCTCATTCTTTTAGCCAAGGCTGGTCTAGAACTTACTCTGCAGCCCAGTATGGCATGAAACTCATGGCAATCCTCCTGCATCAGGCTCTGGAGTGCTGAGATAATAGCCACAGGCTACTACAACTGTTTAGGACTTTACTTTTGACTGGGAGAACTAGACAATGGAAGAAAACACAAATTAATGCATAAGATGAGGCCTACTATCATAAACTCTAGTATATGGAAGCTGCTGATCGACTTTTTCGAATGACCCACAGCTGTTTGTGATTCCCTATTTTCTTCTGAGAGGTCACACTCAGGACAGAAGGAACTTGTCCCAAAGCATCTTCATGGAGCTGGCTCAAGCCTGCACAACCTTACAATTTATGAAGGCCGGGTGAATTTACTTAGCCTCCTCTGCTTGCCTACACCCACATCCTGTCAGTCCTTGAGGATGCCTTCCCATGCCTGCCCTGCCCACGGTCAAGTACTTCCCACTGGTAGGAGTCACTTGAGAATTAGCCATGGACAGCGTATGTAATCTACCATCTCTGATTCCGACGTGTTACTGAAACTTTTCATTTATATTTAGCCAGACTAAAAGCTTGCTCGTTGCGTTGACCCGTTTTTCCACTGTTCTAACGAGATACCCAAGGTTGGGAATGGCACTGGATTCTGCTTTTCTCTGGTGAAGAATTCATGGCAGGGGGCATCAGACCCATCACCTGACGAGACAGCACAGCCCAGGGAGGGTTAGTCTTGCTTTTTATATATAATAACCTATTCTTTAAAATAGATTATTGATTGATTGATTGATTTGCAAGAAGTGGGAGAGAGGGAGGGAGGGAGAGAGACCGGGACACCAAGGACTCCAGCTACTACAAACAAACTTCAGATCCTTGTGCCACTTTGTGCATCTGGCTTTACGTGGGTGCTGGTGAATCAAACCTGGGATGTTAGGCTCTGCAGGAAAGTGTCTAAACCACAGAGCCATCTCTCCAGCCTCTAATAACCCATTCTTGTTGAAGCCATGATCACTCAATTAGTGGCTCCCAAGAGCATCAATCCCAAATACCCTATCACATGATAACAGGCTCCATTTTACTACTGGTCAAATCCCCATACTGGGGACCAAATTTTCATGACCCTTAGGGGATAAAGTATATCCGATCCAGTTTATAGTGATCAGGATTCATGATTTCTCATCAATTTTACTATAAACTGCTGGGTGGTAAGGACATCTTTAAAACTTTTATTCTTTATAGTTCTCAAAGAATTCACATGAAATCTTACCGAAGCTGACATTTAATGTGGAGTGCATTGATTTGAGCTTCCAGAAGAGGCAGTCTGGGAAGTTAACTAAATGGTCAAGTCATGGGAGTCAAAGGTCATATCTCTGTCCTTGAACTCTCATTCAAGGGTAACGGGCTAAACTTTGGACCATTTTTTTCTTTCAAAGGTGTGAAGTGTCTTGGAATACTTGTTTAGGAAGCAAAATAAACTTGTTCCAATTATTTCAATGTGGTTGAAACATTAAGGAAATCTAAATCCTCGGCCATCTCTAATTATGAGAAAGGACTGATAATTGTTA
Organism: Zapus hudsonius; assembly: GCA_004024765.1. Classification (NCBI taxonomy): domain Eukaryota; kingdom Metazoa; phylum Chordata; class Mammalia; order Rodentia; family Dipodidae; genus Zapus; species Zapus hudsonius. The sequence continues at coordinate 18,876 of PVHP010026225.1, forward strand.
TATGCACTGTTTATGCTAGAATTTTGCAAAAACACATAGTAAAACAGGACCTGGGAATAAAATGACTAACCATTAACAAGTCACATCATATGAGGAAATATCCTCCCCAAACTGTGTTCAAACAGTGTCTAATGCAGAATTTGCTAACCACTGTCCAGAGCCCAGATTGTCCCGAGGAGCCTTCTTGCATCAGGCAGGGCCACCCATTTATGAGAGCATGCACACAAGCATGAAGCACCTCACTTGCATAAAATAACATCCATTTCAACAGCAAAAAATCCGTTTCTTAAGCAAGAATGGTAAGAGTCAAGAAGAGAGCAAGTATGCACAAAAACAAGTATAGCTTTTATAGATGCATAAATACTTAGTCTGGAATTCTTTGCTCGCAGTTCCCTGGCCCCAGGAGATTTGAGCAGTAAGTGATATGTAAAGGAGGGAATGTTTTGAGGTACAGTCATGTACTGGCCACAAAGATGTGATCTTTCTGAGTTGCTCTGTGTAGGCATTCCACAATTTTTTTTAGGAAGGGAGGGGGGCATTGTGCCATGATATGAAACCCCCAAGGTCAGATACTATACACAGGTGTGTGTGTGCACACACGTGTGTGCGTGTGTGAGTGTGTGTGCATGCGTGTGTCTGTGTGAGTGTGCGTGTGCATGTGTGTGCCTGTGTGTGTGTGTCTGTGTGAGTGTGTGTGAGTGTGTGCATGTGCATGTGTGTGTGGTATATGTGTGTATGAGTGTGTGTGCATGTGTGGTTGTGGTGTGCATGTGTGTGCGTGTGCATGGTGTATGTGTGTGTGCGTGTGTGTGCATGTGTGTGGTGTATGTGTGTGTATATGTGTGTGTGTGGTGTGTGAAGTGTGTTTGCCCATGTGTGGTGTATGTGTGTGTGTGTGTGTGGTTGTGGTGTGTGGGGTGTGTGTGTGTGTGTGTGTGTAGGGAGTTGCTGACATTCTGTATGACATCTCTGAAGTATGGGGATGAAGTGAATAATATTAAAGACTTAGTTGTAAGACAGACACAAACGTTGTGGTAATTTGAATGTACATTCACCCCCATAGACTCAGGTGTTTTATTAAAACTGAGTTTACAGCTTCAGCCCCCAACAGGCAGACTCCTGCTTCAGGGTACTCTGTCACTGAGGGAGAATCTGAATTCCAGCCTAAAGATATACAGCCTAAAGAGCTCTGGCTGTGCTTGCTGGCTCTACTTGTATTTATGAATGGGAGGCAGCTTCTTCCGCCACTGATGGAACTTCCCCCTATTCTGTAAGCCTGAAATAAAACCCTTCCTCATGTAAACTGTGCCTGGTTTGGCAGTTCATTCCAGCATCTTGAACGTGACTACAACAAATGTCCCAGCCATTAGAATGAGGATGGGGAAGGCGATATAAAAAGGAGACGATAAAGGAGCAATCAGAAGTCAGAAAGGTCCTTCCGTCAACTATGCAGGAAACCAACATTTCTTATTTATTTATTTATTTATTTATTTGCAAGCAGAGAGTGGGAGGGAAAGAGAGAGACAGAGACAGAGACAGAGACACAGAGAAGAGAAAGAATGGACGTTCCAGGGCCTCCAACCACTGCACATAAACTCCAGATGCGTGCACCACTTTGTGCACCTGGCTTTACATGGGTACTGGGGAATTGAACCTCGGTCCTTAGGCTTTGCAAGCAAGTGCCTTGAGCACTGAGCCATCTCTCCAGCCCAACCAACATTCCTTGACATTTACCAGATCTTCTGCTAGCTTGTAAGAATAGAGAGATGAACAGAGAAATGAAAGATGCTTCCTCTTGGAAGCATCTGACATGTAGAAGTAGGGTTGGCCAGGGTAAGAATTTGTAGAATAGAGTATTAGTTTGTGTGGTCCACCATAACAAAGTACCATAGATTGGATGACCTAAACAAAATAAATCTATTACAGTTCTCAAAGCGAGAAGCCCAAGATGAAGATTTCAACAAATTTGAGATTGGGTGCCTCCTGAGGTCTCTCTCCTTGGCTATAAATGGCTCCTTCTCATCCAGTCTTCACGGGGCATTTCTCCCCAAAGGAACATGTCTTCTTCTTCTTCTTAAAGAGTCTCCAGTGCCCTCTTCATTTGAACTTACCTCAAAAAACTCCATCTTCCAATATGGTTCCTTCCTGAAGTATGAGGGGCTGGAATATGCCCTGCACCTCTGCCCCCTGCCCTGCCACCCTGCCCTGTCCCCTGCCCTGCACCCCTGTCCTGCACCCCAGCCCTACACCCCTGTCCTGCACCCCTGCCCTGTCCCCTGCTCTGCACCCCTGCCCTGCCCCGCAGCTCTGCACCCCTGGCCAACACAGCTTTGGAACTTGGGGAGCAACAGTGGTTTGATCGCAGCCTCTCAGACAGCCCTTCCACCAGAGATCTCTATCTGGGCCCAGGCACTCTATGTGGACTTTATTAAAGGGTTCCCTCTCCCATGGAAGCTTCTAGAAGTCCAAGTTTCTGGACCTGCAAAGTCTATGGCTCTATGTGGACTCATACATTCACAAAGGTTTGGATTACAGAGAGAATTAGGGAAATCAGAAATTTCCTTGCCTTATGTTTGTGTAACATCTTCATGAGGCAACACATAACACACACACACAGCACACAAATCATACACACAACACAACACACACACACACACACACACACAAAGCACTCTTTCACAGTTGAGAACCATTAACAACATTAACAACCATTTAGATTTAAAACTAAAATACAGTAATTTGAAGGGTGTGGAACAGGGAAATTGTGGCTCGAATCCAAAAGTTATGTTCCTCTGAGGAAGCTGCAGGTGGATTGTGCTAGGTTTTAAGGATTAAAAGGGGGGAAATTCCATTTTCTGAGGCATTGAAAATGTAAGCAGTATTTGATTCAAAGATGTCCACCATATGGATGTGAGTGGCTCAGCTTTCAGAGAACAGTGACATCAGAGAACAGTTCCCAGCTTCTGAAGCCCTGTGAACCTAGGAAGCAACAGAGGCTTAAAATGCCCTGAAATTAATTTTGCTGCTTTTATTATTTTAGCCAGTGTTTTCATTTTAGCAATGATACCCAGAAGCAGTTTCTCAAAAGACCCACTTAAAAAAAAGTCACATCAAATAACCAAATGACAGTATTCATTTACTTGAATAATGAATACAAATTTCAAAAACTGCTGAATCATGTCAAGTTCAAATGCCCAGGATCAAATACACAGATTAAGTCAACTGCAGGGATTTATTCTAAGTATTGTAACTTTTTTTTAAACATATTTTTTATTTATTTATTCATTTTCAAGGAAAGAGAGAGAGAGACAGAGAGAGAGAGAGAGAGAGAGAGAGAGAGAGAGAGAGAGAGAGAGAGAGAGAGAGAGAGAGAGAGAAGAGAATGCACCAGGGCCACCACCTTCTGGGTCTGGCTTATGTGGGTCCTGGGGAATTGAACCGAGGCCTTAGGCACTGGAAGCAAGTGCCTTATCAGCTGAGCCATCCCTCCAGCCCTAAGTATTGTAACTTTGAAACACATATTTAAATATTCTGTAGAAAGGAAGTGTTAAAATATTGATTTTAAAACCATGTATTTACTTTTCAAACAATTTTTGCTCTTAAATTTCTTTGGAATTTTAATTCCTTAAGCTTGATTTAGTTTACCGATTTGGAAAGATGATTATTAGTTAATAAAGTTCTTTGGCAAAAGGCTACCACGATACAAAGGTCAATTAATTTTTATTTATATGTAAATTTCAATCACAGTACAACAGAAATGTCTTCAGTATGTAGGTCATTCATTTAAGTTGACAAGGAAAGTTCAGACTTTCTCTAGAACAAAGAGGATGTAATGACAGAGGGCAGCTTTAGCCCCAGCTTCCATTCCAACACCTCATTCCTCTGCTTTTTTTCCAGAAAATTCTTCCTCAATGGAGTCTGACATTTCTTCTGGAACCTCTTCCTGAGCCCTCCTTCCCAGCTACCCACCAAGTTTGACATCAGGATGGATGGATCATGAATGTTGAGGTCTAGGAGTCACCAGAAATCAAAGCCAAATGCAGATTAATTTTGCTTGAATTTTAAGTTGCTTTCAATAATTCATATTCCTCCTTTTTATAGTTTGGTTTTTCAAGGTAGGGTCTCGCTCTAGCCCAGGCTGACCTGGAATTCACTATGCAGTCTCATGCTGGCCTCGAACTCACAGAGATCCTCCTACCTCTGCCTCCAGAGGGCTGGGATTAAAGGCATGTGCTACCACACCGACCTTTTAAAATTAAATCCAGTGAACAGGAAAGCCAGTCTGTGGATTTGCATCCGACACCTCAGAACAACAATAATCCTCATGGCTTCTCCATCATATTTACAGTTGTGATGAGCTTCCACTTAGCCAAAGTCCTTTATCAGGAAGCCATTTAATTTAAGAAGCGGGTCTGGGGAGATAGCTCAGAGGTTAAAGGCACTTGCTTGCAAAGCCTGCTGGCTGTATTCAGTTGCCCAGTAGCCATGTAAAGCCAGATGCACAAAATGATTCATGTATCTGGAGTTTGTTTACAGTGGCAAGAGGCCCTGGCATGCCCATATTCTCTCTCTCTAATAAATAAATAAAAATATTTTTTCAAAATTAGGGGGCAATTTAATGCACTATTCATGGTCTAATTATGTACTTGGTGATCATGGTGATATTAAGATAATGGACATGATTTCTTGACAGACTTATAGGAGTATAAATTCTAAGCAAAATAAAGTAGCATTTCAATTTTTCAATTTTTGAAAAAAATCTTAGACTGCATTTAGTAATGGTTGTACATTTTTTTGGCACTTACTGGAAACCCAAATGAGTGTGGTAAAGCATTGGGATTGTTCACTAACCATATGAGAAGGTGAATATACCATTTCAACCATAAAGCATTGTGGTTCAAGGCAAGTTCTTGAGAGAAAGTCATTGGTGCTGGCCTCAGATAAAATCCTCGAGAGGTTAGCTTCCCTGGTTATGTCATTGTGCTGGAAGAGAAACGTGTTCATTTTCCCTAACTCTGCTTGTGAGTCTGCCAGGCGTTAGAGTTCAAGGCCTCTTGGCTACTAGTGCCCTGCCTTCGTGGGGTGTCTTTTGTGAAGTGAGGAGACCCTGCTCTAGGGTCTCTCTGCATGTCATAAAACAATTGACTGGAATTGTTCTTATGCATATGAAATTTACTTTATAACAATAAATAAAATATTCATGGTAGTGAAAACCTGACTTGTGAATATATCAGTGTAGTAATCTACCAATGCCCACGTGCATTCGTGATGAGTGTCTCTCCCACAATGCCTCTGGGGGTTCAAGCACTGGCATCTGTCATAATGACCACCATCTCTTCACAGAGCAGGAACCAGTTTGAAGCTGGCCCAGAGTGTTGTAATGGAAGAGAAGCATTAGGACAGGCGCTCCAATGTCAGGTGACACTTACCTTCTACTTAGTCACATATTCATGAAGGTCAGACCAAGGTCAAGGACATTCAACAATGGATGGCCTTAAAGAGGGTAGCAGTGTGTAAATACGTTAAGCTTTTTAAAAAATATTTATTTATGGGAGAGAGAAAGAGGCAGAGAGAGAGAGAGAGAAAGAGAGAGAGAGAATGGGCATGCCAGGGCTTCTAGCCACTGCAAACAAATTCCAGATGGCTTTACCTGAGTACTAGGGAATTGAACCTTCCTTCGCCTTTGCAGGCAAGTACCCTAACCACTGGGCAATCACAGACCTAGAGTCTTAATGTGATAAAGGCTAAGTGGTTATTTTTTTTTAATAATTTATTGTCCATAATGAGTTACAACATTTAGTGGGCAAACAATGAGTTGTTATCCCCAATTCCCCGCTGCCCTCCCCTCCCCCCTCCACTGGATAACCTCCTCCATGGGTCGTCTGGATCAGTCCTTGTGACAGGGGACCATGGATAGCCTAGTATTCAGCCAGGTTCTCCTGGCCATGCCT